>JAJOOF010001808.1:0-28379 GCA_029582545.1 Solanum lignicaule | reverse complement strand
AAAGGATCTTCACTATATAATAATTCTAAATTATCTTGGATTATTTTTACTTTATCTATAGAGAATATAATTAATTCTATTTTAGGGTCTTCTTCTTTCATATTTTCTAACTTTTGCGTAATTTTTTCACTTCCTTTTATCCATTCTGTTGTTTTTCGTTTTTTTTTATTTTATTATTTTATTTTTTTTTATAATTTGAGTCTTATGTGATATTTTTTACACAAAGTCTCATAAAAGTAACATGAATGTTCTCATCAATTACTTAGTCTGTTTTTCTAAACTGGTAATCATAGTTACCCTTATCCCTTTCTATTTTTATTTTTCTTATGTTTCTGATTTGTTTCTCTTTTTTTTTTCTTTCTTCTTGTTTCATGTACAACCGGAGAGCTGGAGTTTCTACTTTAAAACTCATTCTTGGCCCATAATATTGGGCCAATAACTATTAGGATCATCACAAGGCTTGGAGTTTCATAAATAGGAGTCTAACGTTTCTTAGCCTTTCCTTTTATGACTTTAATTATATTATTTTTTGATATGTTGACTAACTCTTATACATATTGATATAACTCTCAAGTTATGATATATTAGTCTCTTGTCTCTTTTTTATTTAAGTTTACTTGCGCGATATAATATTAGTTGTTCTTGAATTTAGTAGTGTGTCACAAACCCTTGGAAATACTTTTAGAGCAAATGATTGAAATCTTTTTTTTTTCTTGAAAACAGTTTAACATCTTAAGTCTACTTAGGCCTTTATTTGAGGAAAAGGAAATTCATATTCATTTAGCCCTTTCATTTATTCTTTCTAAGTTAAGGAAAAGTAAAACTTATAGTTTTGAATTTCCAAAGAAGCTTCAAAGGGCTAAAATAATATTCATTTAGGACTCCCAAATAAATTTAAAACTAGTTTAAAAGCTAAAATAATTACCTTTAGAGATACATATTTTTTAGAAAACAAGTAGGAAAGTAGGACATTATATTTTATTAACAAAAAATAGAATGTAAGTTATAAGCTAAGTCCCATTAGTTAGGCCTATTTCATGTCCTTTAAATCACCCATGTCCCTTTATACATTTGATAATTATTTAATTAAGACGATACCTTCTAATTACGTTAACACTTTTTTTCCTCATTTATAAAAGTATATCTTTTCAAAGAAGTTTAACTTGGAGTGATGTTTTCAAATGTTATGTACCTATTTTTCTGGTTTTTTTATTTTATATAAACTAAGTGTCTAAAGTTTAAGTTTAATAACTTAAAATGCTTACTTTGAGAGTTCAATACTGCAGTAGTTTGGATTCAAGGTTCTTTTAAAATAGTACTTTCAAAAGGAAGAAAAAACGTTATTTTAGTAGGCCAAAACAAATGTTATAAGTTTTGTTAGAATTATTACCTTTTATTAGTCTTAAAGGATGCTTAACTTATTTTTTCCAAGTAGGAACAAAATATTTTGAGTTCAAATTTGCAAAATATATTTTTCTCACTTATACATATTTGTTGCTATTCATTTTCATATTTTTTTGCCCTATCGCTCCTCACTCTATTAGAAATCTCATAGCGTGTTTTATTTATGAAAAAAAATAAATCATACAAATTTATTCATTTTGTTATCTTTATTATCCTATGTTTGAAGCTAATTATCTTAGCAATTCTTTAAAGGATGCTTAACATTTCCCTTTAGGATAATCAAAATCTCTTGCCTAGAATTACATAAGTTAATTAAGTAGACCATTAATAGGAATTACTTTAGCATTATTAGTTCAATGTTTAGATGTCCTAATTCATTATCTTTGAAATAATTAGGCGATTTTTAGACCCTTTTTTAAAACTAAAGGTAGAAGAATAATGATTTGGGTTGGGGCACCAATAACTAGGCCTATTTTATATTATTTAAATCATCTTCTTTATAAAAAAATATATTTATCATTATGGTTATCTTTCAAATCAGATATAGTTAAAATATTTTAATTTCTTAACATATTATTTCAAGATTTTAGATATGCCTACAGATTCAAAAGAAAATACAAGGTACATACATATATATGTCATGCACATAACAGTATAAATTCTATATTTTTATATTTAGTTTTCTCTATATATGACCTATTATTTACACTTTATATTATTTTTCTCATATCTACTATCCCTTTTACAAATGTTATTTATTTTTATAATTTATAAATCCCTACACTTTAATATACATATTATTTTACTACATATAATCTATTGTCAATTTGTCCCTACATGTACATACTATACTTCATAATAAATATATTTAAGATCGCAAACTTTATATAATATTTTATCATTTAGTATCATTATTATTTATTTTATTTGATCAAATTATATCACACATACTACTATATATTTACACCTGACTACTACCTTATTTTATTTTATTTTCTTTTACATTTTAATTCTATATATATAAATAAAACGATAAATTTTCATATCCTTTAAACTCAACATTTATATATTTAGGATAAGTTTATATAAGATACATCTATATTTTTCAACATATAAATTTATCATACATTTAAGTACATTTATTTATTTATTTTACTATAAGATAAACATACTACTATTAAATTTATTTTATAGATGTATATATGTCATACGTTGTATTTTACTCTTTGTTTCTTAAACTAATAAAACTTACTTATCATAGATTTTAAAACAAATAAATGAATAATTTTTCCTAATTTTTTTTCCTAAATTGAGCTTAAGGAATATCTTCGGATAGGCTCCGAGGGAAGCTTAATACCTTCCCCTCGAGTAACCAAAACCCTTACTCAGAATCTCACTGGTTTCGCAAATTAAAACAAAGTTTACATTTACATATTAAAAATAGTTTTCCTAATATTTCCTTAAAATTAAGTGGCGACTCTAAAACAAAATTTGAAATTAGAGTGACAACCATATTATGTTGTGAACTGTTTCGGCTAGTTCCAAATAGGGTGCGACAGTAGGAATATAGGGTTTCTGGGCCTTGTGAACCCCTCAAATTGATAAAACTTAATAGTTTCCCAAATTGCTTAGTGAGCGCTCATAAATCCATCTATGGAGAGCCGTCTCTCCTTAAGAATGGTACGTTCTCCAGCTACCTTGAGTCTATTAAGGGCTCTTGGAGCAATAACCGGAGAACTCTGGAGGTTGGTTCTTGGGTGGAGAAGGGTTGCACCAGTTTAGACCAGATCTCCGTTCTCTTCCTTGCAACCCTCCTTTTGGTTACACTATCTCTTGGATAGATGCTTGTAGAGTGGTAGGATGTGATCGTCGAGGAGCCTCAGTTGGCTCGTTGATAACTATCCCTTCTTTTTGATAGGGAAAGAGGAGGATGAGACTCTTTGTCGGATCCTATATCTCAAGTTGCTATCTACTTTATTTTTGTTTTAACAATAACATGCAAAGCATACAATTCAAACATAAAATTGGTGAAGGTTAGTTGAAATCAACCACAATTGAAGACACAATTCAAAAACACACTAAGGCTTGCCGAATGGGAAGGCAAATCGCCTAACAAGATAAGCGAGCTCCGATGAGCTCACCAAAATGAACAGTGGCAATTATAAAAGGGAACAGGCACAAAATGTGGAGTTAATTCCAACTCATCGTTTCACCTCAATTAATTTCGACTACCTAGATAAGTCCGCCAAAATTGACAGTGCAAAATGAAAAGAAACAGGCATCAAGGGCGATGTCCACTCCTACTCGGCGATTCACCAAGTAGGTTCAGAGAACTAAGACAATCTCGCCGAATGGGACAACGCCCAAGGTCACATATTCACTCAAGAAGGTGAGCTGAGGCTTACTTAATGATTTGCCTAACCTCTTTGGCGAGCTAAGACAAGTCTGCCGAACATGAGATGTTCAGCCCAATGCCTAATTTTCATAGCTACACCCAACATACACAACAAAACTTGTTGCTCAACATCATTACATCCACCTACATGTTATCTACCCATGGGCACTCACACTTCCCCCAAATATTGTAAAGTATTTCTCAAATTGACAGTTTCCCTTAAGAAAGTCATCACTCCATCTATCATTTGGCGAAATCATGCAATCGGGTCAACACTTAGGTACTCAGACTTCACCCACTTCAAATTCAATCAAGACCCATCAAATTTACAAGTTCGATTGCAATATTTAACCAACACATTCAAGATTAGCAATTTACAGGCAACACATCAGCAATTAGTTCCTGGGCACAATATAATATGCACATTACATTGCTACCCAATGAAATCCAGTAGACACATACATCAAATGGCTTCAAGCCCATATACAGTACACAATTTAAAAGTCGAAATGCATAATAAATATCGAAAACCAACCCCAATAAAAAGCAAAACTCAAAAATAACAGAAGAATGGGGTTGGGTTGACTGCTCTAGGAAGAAAAGGCACTCCACGCACTCATAAATCACACAATCGGGACTCACAAAAACTAAACCAAGGTATTACAAAAGAAAGGAAAGTAAAGGGTTCAAAGATATTAAAGGTTTTTCTTTTTGAATTTAGAAAGACCCTTGGACGTTTTATACCAGGCGCATTTGGCGGTCACGACTAACATCACCAAATGTTTTCAGTGAATCATCGATTAGAGCTTCAGCTCACCGAACATGCCTCAATGAACTTCAAACCTGAAGGCTGATTCGGCGGACCCGATGGAGTCTGTATAGTGCACTTCACCGGATTGCCTTTTGGAGCTCAGATCACTGAAATAGACAGTTCACTTTTACACTAGCATTTCAAGCTCAAACGGCAGACAAGAATGAGTCCACACAACTCCTTCGACAGATTGCCATTCATGTTAGTATGATATGCTCGGTTCACTTTGGTCGTGTCATCTAGCAACAAAGCAACCATATGATACGATTATCTCATTAATCCTCCTTGGACTAACTGATCAGCCACACCTTTATTGGCTGAATCAAGATTACAATAGAAGTATTGCAGCAACAAATCACTCGAAACACCATGTGTTGGACATTGCAAAAGTAGTTTCTTGTGCCGCAACTAAGTTTCATGTAAAGGTTCACCTTCAATGTGCCTGAATTTTTTATTTGGGTTCTAAGTTTCACCATCTTTGAGGGGGGTAAGAATCTCTCCAAGAAAGCTTTAGTCAACTCCTCACAAGAAGTGATAGAGTCATTTGGCAATTCTGCCAACCATCTTAAAGCTTCACCTGTCAAAGAGAATGAAAAAAACCTCAACCTCATGAACTCTTGAGAGATTTGCTTGAACACGAATGGCCCACACACCTCTACAAAATTCCTAAGGTGTTCATGGGGATCTTCATGAGATAAACCCCTAAAGATTCCCTTTAGTTGGAGCAACTATAACATTTTTCTGGTTATGTGAAACAGAGCCCTTCCGGTTGTAGGAGGTATTCGAATGGCTCCCGTGGTTTGAACAATATTAACATGCATATCATTCAAATCACCCATGTTGTCATTTTTACCATAGTGACTATCTTTGTCACTACCATGATCACTTATTGTGTCAAACCTTCAAATTAGCCAACAACAAAACAAAATAACAATCTGCTACAAATAAATTTACAAACTAGTTTCTCAAATAGAATTCTCAACAGCCACTCTGCGGCAACGACACCATTTTTGATAATGTTCAAATACCCTCTTTAAAACCAATTAAAAGGTACAATGGTTGTAGTATATAAAAATAGCCAACGAAGAGTCGAGGTCGAATCCCACAAGGAATGGTATACCATAGAGAGTTTTATCAAGGAATTTGGATTATAAAATCATTCATTTGTAGTAGTAAAAACAACTGGATGGATGATTCCACCAATTTAATGAAAGGGTTTGGTTATCAATTCTTACAATTAAACTAAAATTATGGGAAATTCAAGAAGTAACAAGCAATCTAGAGATGCGGGGATTGGAAATCAATGTCATATAGGGGTAATTGTACTACTCTATAGTGATGAACATTCATGACTAGGCTAGGTTATCTTCAATGACACTAATTTTCTTTCGATTTAATATCATCCTTGCATAGAATCTCCTTTCGTTCTCATCTATATGCCAGTCTAAACAATCCGATACCTTACTTTATTCTCTCTTTCGATGAGAAATAGGGAAAAAATATCTGACTCATAACCTCTATTTTCAAGCACGTTATACACATCAAATCTAAATTTCTAGTATCAGACTAATTAGTCACTCCAATCAATCTCTTTCAAGCACGACCGGAGATCCGAAGAAGAAAATAAGTTTATACCCTTAACCCATAAATTATCCCCATGATAATTAGCCCAAATTAATTTATGAGCAACAACAAAAATAGCATAACACAATACCCACTACATTAAAGCAACACAAACCCATAATTGCACCCTTAGATCTTGGGGTTTTAACCACCCCTCACAAAAGGTAAAGAAATTATACCTTCCATGAAAGCAGTCATGGGTAACATGAAATTAAGCAATTACAAGCAACACAAGCAAAGTTGAAAAATATCAAAAACTAGAAAGTATTCTTTACAAAGAAAAGTGTTTCTCTCCAGCTTCTTAAAAACTAAAACTCTATTCTGAAAAGAACTTTTTTTTCTTTGGCCTATGTATAGTTTATTAAAATTTTGCCCAAAACTCAACATATTACCTTTTGGGCAATGTTAGTCGGACTCGCCGAGCTCATTTGGTGAATTGCCAATCGTGTTTCAACTCTCTTTCTTGCTCTACGCTTCAGGTGTTTGAACCTCAATAGGCTAGCTCGTTTGAGTCTACCTTACATTGGTGTATCTTTGGGTAACAACTTTGTTCACCTTTATATAATTCAATTTTCCTCCTTGTACTACTGCGTTCATCGATGGCCACCTAAGTTCTCTTTCTCAATCGGTGAGTCCCTCTTTCTTTTGGAGTTTGCCGACCTATCTCGATAGACACAAGTGTTGTGCACTGTCACTGTGGGCAAAATCATGCTCACTAGTTGATCTGTCTTTCTTGTTTTGTGATCATCAATGTATAGTTTGCACTTCCTTTAGCATTTTCGGCCATTCTATTAAACATTCATCCTTGCCTTTTCCATTAGCCTTCATAGCTATAAATCATAGAAATGTCATCAGAATAGAAAAAAATTAGGCATTGAGGACACTACTTACTGAGCTAAATAGGCCTCAAATGAGTGAATATCTACCACTCATCAGTCATCTTCATAGACACTAATCTTCTTTCTATCTCATAAAATCATTTTATAGAATCTCCTTTAGATCTCATTTATGTGCTATATTGAACAACCCAATACCTTACATTATTCTCTCTTTTGATGTAGCAATAGGGAAAATAGATCCCACCCATAACCTCTATTTTCAAGTAAGTTACAGACATCAAACTTACATTGCAAATATTGGACTAATTACGCACTCCAATCAATCTCTTTGGAGCATCAATCAGATATTGTATGTAGGAAATAAGCTTACAACATTAACCCATAAGTTAACCCCATGCAAATTAGTCCAAATCCATGTATGAACAATAGTAAAATAAAGAATAACATAATACCCACTATATTAAATCAATGCCCAACCCCATAATTGCACCCCTATATCTTAGAGTTTTAGCCACCCATCATAAAGTGTAAAGAAATTATACCTTTCATGAAAGAAACCATGGGTAACATGAAATTAAAAAAATTACAAATAAACCCACTTTGATTTCAACTTCAATTTATCAATTTCAAGAACAAAATCCCCCCCCCCCACCCCCGAAAAAATAGAAAGTGTTATTCATAAAGTACAGTGTTTCTCTCTCTAACTATTATGTTATAGTTCAGAATTTTTGAACTCTATTTTTCTCTCTCTCTCCTTTGGACTATTTATAATTTCCCTAAAATTTGGCCAAACACTCAAGGCATGAACAATTTGGAGACATTAGTCGGGTTCGCCGATCACGTTAGGCGAATCGCCAACTGTTCCTCAACTCACCTTTTTGTTGCTCTAGACTTCAATTATTTGAACCTTAGTCGGAGAGCTCGTTTGGGTCTTCCTTTAACACTTGGTAAATCCCTGAGTACCACCCTTTTTCGTGTTTCAAGCCTTCAATTTTCTCCTTGTACTGTCACCATCGATGATGGTCAGCATGTTCACCTTTTTCATTCGGTGCATCACCATTTCCTTCTTTGTTCACCGACCTACCTCAATAAATTGAAGTGTTGTGCATTGTCAATTTGGGAAAGGTCATACTCATTGGGCGATACACCTTTGTTGCTAGGCGATCAACAATATGAAGTTACACTTCTTTTCATATTTTGGCCATTCTTTCAAATATTCATCCTTGCCTTGTCCTTTAGCCTTCCTAGCTGCAAATAACCAAAATATCATTAGAATAGGACATAATTAGGCATCGAGGACACTAACTGTTGAGCTAAATAGGGTTCAAATAAGTGTAAATCTACCACTCATCAAAGGTGAACTAAGTAATAGACGACGATCCGCCAATCAGGCTAGGCGAGCCTGACTAAGGTTGCTGAGTTTGTCATGTAGTGAATTTTGGGCCAAATTATGGGAAACTATAAATACCTAAAGGAGAGAGAAAATAGAGAGCTTTTGGGTAGTTTTTAGACAGTGTTGGAATATAGTACTTTTTAGAGGGTTTTGTGTATGAGATATTTCACCTTGTGAAAAACATCTTAGTTTGGGGTTTTCAATTTTACTTTTGCAATTGACAATTGGAAGTTGAAATCAAAGTTGTTGTTGATTATAATTTCATAATTTCATCACATCCATGGGGGCTATCATGATAGGTATAATTTCTTTACTTTTGTGATGGGTGGCTAAAACCTCAAGTCTAGGGGGTGCAATTATGGGATTGAGTGTTAATTTAATATAGTGGGTATTGTGTTTTTCTATATTTTATTGTTGTTCATTCATGGATTTAGGTTAATTAGCACGAGGTTAACTTATGGGTTAAAGTGGAAAACTTAATTCTATTTTTGATCTCCGATTGATGCTCGAAAAAATATAGATTAGAGTGGGTAATTAGTTAGATGGATGCAATTAAGTTTTGATTTTGATAATTTTCTTGAGAGAGGGATTATGGTTCAGATCTATTTGCCCTAAATCTGCTTGAAAGACAGACTATGTACGGTCATGGGTTGATTTGTTATTCACATTGATGAGACCGAAATGAGATTCTATGAAATGATGTTATGAGATAGAAAGAAGATTAGTGTTATTTAAGATGACCCAGCATATCCGTGATTGTTTAGCACTATTGAGAAACACAATTGCCTCTATGTGACATCGATTCCAATCCCCACACCCCTAGATTACTTGTTAATTGTTTGAATTTTAGTTTAATTTTGACATTTGATACTATAAACTTTCACTAAATTTGATTGAATTATCCACCCATTTGTTTTAACATACTACAATTAACAAGTGCATTTTTAATATCTTAGTTGAATTCTTGTTGATATACCATTCCTTGTGTGATTCAACCCCGACTCTTCGTTTGGTATTTTTATGGACAACGATCACTTTTTCTCGTACTTATTTTTGAGGGTAGTCTAAGAGATATAAAAAATGGCGTCACTGCTGGGGAAGGGTGGCTAAGAATTTAATTGCATATTTAGTTTGTAAACTTATTGAATTATAGTAGATTTTTGCTTGACATTTTTGTGTTGTTGATTTGAAGGTCTAAATATGAGTGATAATGGTAGTTGCAATTATACTCACTAGGGGAAAAATGATAATATGAGTGACGCAAATGACATACAAATGAATGTCATTATAACCAATAGAGCTATCTGGTTGCCACCCACAATAGGGAGGGTAGTGTTTCATGTAACCGGAATAATGCTACAACTACTCCAAATGAGAGGAATGTTCGGAGGATTGGCTCATGATGACTCTGATGAACACCTTCACAATTTTGTGGATATATGTGATCCATTCGTCTTCAAGAACATCTAACAAGAGTTAATTCGGTTGAGATTATTCCCTTTCTCTTTGATGGGGAAACCGCAAGATGGTTGGCAGAATTACCGAATGATTCTATCACTTCTTGGGAGGAGTAGTTTGATGCTTTATTAGAAAGATTCTTTCTTCCCTAAAAAATTCTTAAGCTTGGGGACAACATCTAGAACTTCAAAAAAGTGGGAGGTGAACCTCTTCACGAGACATGGTTTTGGTTCTGAAAATTGCTTTTACAATGTCCAACACATGGTGTTCCGGACAATTTGTTACTGCATTAGTTTTATTGTAGCCTTGATTCAGTCAACAAGGGATTGGCTGATCAACTTATTCAAGTTGGGTTGATGAGACAACCATTTGATGTGGCAATATTATTGCTAGATGATATGACAAAAGTGAACTGAGCATGGCATACTAGAGAGTATCAAGCATCTTCTCAACACTGGGGGACAAGCATGCCGACCTGGATCGCCTAAAGTTACAGAATGCTAGAGCTAAAATTGGGGTGAATTCGGCAAGCAACAACTAAATGCGGTGTATTGCCGATCTAGTCGGCAGAGGACAACCAGGTCGCCAAAAGTGCTAAAGAAGATTCAAGCAAGTGCTGATGGGTGAGATGTAAGGAGAAAGGGTGAATTTCAGAGTCATTCGGTGATCCCGACCTGGATCGCCTAAAAGTTACAGTAGCCAGACCAAGAAAAAGCGAAAATTAAAGGCGAGATGAAGAATAATCGGTAATTTGCCGATCTATTAGTGACACCCGACTTACTTCGCCGAGTGGTCATAAGCAGTGACAATTCAGACTTGTTTAAATTAGTTTTGGTTAGAGAGAGAAAGGAATTCAAAATAGAAGGAAGGAATTACTTAGAGAGAAAACACTACCAAAGGGTTTAGTGAGTGATTTTAGCAAGATTTTGAGAGAGATTTTGTAAGAGAGGAGGTTATCAATTGATTTTCATCTATAATTCTCATTTTGTACCCAACTATGGGAGTGGTAATTGATTTTGATTCTTTCATTTTTGAGATGAGTGGCTAAAACCCTTTACTTGGGGTTTTGATTATGAAACCAATTGTTGAATTTACTTAGTGGTTGTTTGTTAGTTGCAAAGAATGGTGTTAATTTGAAGTGAGTCTAAGGTGTTGCTGTGTTTTGAGGTTGAATTGCGCGACTTCGTGTATCAATTTCAGTGTTGTGCACTTGCTTGAGAGAGAGGTGTGGAACCAATGTGACAATCTTAGCATACTTAGTAGTGGGTTTCCTGGGTTTCAGCTCGAGAGAGTGAGACAAGTGATCCATCATTTCTATTCAACTCGAAAGAGTGGATTTTATGAGGTAAAGAGCTGGGCTTCTTTCGATTGGTGTTGAAGTTCGAGAGAATTCAACATAGAAAAGGTAATTGTTCGAGAGAAAGTTACTTTATATATGGTTCGACCTACCCACAACAAATTATCCTATTATGAGTAGTAACATTTATCTACTTCGTTGAGATTCAATAATTGGCTGAAAAATTCCCCAATCTTTACTCTAATATTTAATTGTTTGTGTTCAAGTGTAAATTTGGATTATCAAAATGGCGTCGCTGTCGGGGAGTAGCGTTACTTAGAATTCTTTGATTGAAGATTTGACACTTGTCGTTGGTTGTAGTTGAATTAGTTTTGGCTGCATTGTATAAGTGTTGGTTGGACTACGTAGAAGTGAACATAAGTGAGGAAGAGATGAATGACAGCCTTTCTATTCAGCTCGAAAGAGTGGATTTGATGAGGTAAAGAGCTGGGCTTCTTTCGATTGTTGTTGAAGTTCGAGAGAATTCAACATAGAAAAGGTAATTGTTCGAGAGAAAGTTACTTTATATATGGTTCGACCTACCCACAATAAATTATCCCATTATGAGCAGTAACATTTATCTACTTCGTTGAGATTCAATAATTGGCTGAAAAATTCCCCAAGCTTTACTCTAATATTAATTGTTTGTGTTCAAGTGTAAATTTGGATTATCAAAATGGCGCCGTTATCGGGGATTAGCGTTACTTAAAATTCTTTGATTGAAGATTTGACACTTGTCGTTGGTTGTAGTTGAATTAGTTTTGGCTGCATTGTATAAGTGTTGGTTGGACTACGTAGAAGTGAACATGAGTGAGGAAGAGATAAATGGCAGCCTTTCTATTCAGCTCGAAAGAGTGGATTTGATGTGGTAAAGAGCTTGGCTTCTTTCGATTGGTGTTGAAGTTTGAGAGAATTCAACATAGAAAAGGTAATTGTTCGAGAGAAAGTTACTTTATATATGGTTCGACCTACCCACAACAAATTATCCCATTATGAGCAGTAACATTTATCTACTTCGTTGAGATTCAATAATTGGCTGAAAAATTCCCTAAGCTTTACTCTAATATTTAATTGTTTGTGTTCAAGTGTAAATTTGGATTATCAAAATGGCGTCGCTACCGGGGAGTAGCGTTACTTAGAATTCTTTGATTGAAGATTTGACACTTGTCATTGGTTGTAGTTGAATTAGTTTTGGCTGCATTGTATAAATGGTGGTTGGACTATGTAGAAGTGAACATGAGGGAGGAAGAGATGAATGACAGCCAAGCAGGTCATCGAGATGGTATAGACGACATCAATAGTGTCTACAACCCAGCTCAATCGGGTGGAATGGGTGCAATTTGCATCCCACAAACTGATGAGAATGCGTTGTTTGAAGTCACTAGCACAACTCTTCATGTTCTCCAAATGAGGGGGCTATATGGAGGACTACATCACGAAGACCCACATGAGCATGTTTGAAACTTTATAGAGGTTTACAATCCTTTTCATTCAACAGTGTGTCACAAGAGTCAATTCAGCTGCGGTTATTTTCACTGTCCTTAACGGGAGAAGCTAATAAGTGGTTAGCCGAGTTACCAAACAATTCCATCACATCACGGGAGGATCTGGTATAGCATTTAACACAAGATTCTTTCCTCCATCATGGATGATGAAACTTAGAGATGAAATTCAAAGCTTTAAGTGATGAGAGGGGGAACCCATTCATGAAACGTGGGTGAGATTCAAGAAGCTCCTACTTAAATGCCCAACTCATGGGCTACCAAACGATTTGTTACTACAATATTTCTACCGAAGTCTCGACTCGATTAATAAAGGAGTGGCTGATCAATTGGTATGAGGAGGAATAATGTTACAATCATTTGAGGTAGTTTCGTTTCTTCTAGATGACATGACTAGAATAAACCAAGCGTGGTACACCAAAGAGGATCAAATCTCTCCATTTCATTTTAGATTAGCGCAAGAGTAACTTGATAAAGAGAAAGAGAGGGATGAAAATATCAAGATGATGCTAACCCAAATGGAATTTCTACTAGAACACATGAAGGAGACATGTGGAGTGTAAAGTTGAGGAGGGTTCTTCTTCCGGTTACTTAAGGCCGAGGGAGAATCAAGGTTGGAACTCCAAGAGATATAAGGAGGGTTTCCACCCACGCTCTCTACATTGAGGTGGAATCAAGGTTGGAACTATCATAAGGGAGAAGAACAAAGGAGATACTATCAAGATTGGGCCGAGAAAAATTATTATTGGAGAAGGGAAGATGATTACGAGGAAAACCATACTCACTCAAGTGAAAGCCCAAAATCAAAAGGTAATGCAAGTAGTCCCCGGGTGAATGACTTGTTGTCACTCATACTTGACAAAGTTAAAGGTTCGGATGATTTGTCGAAAGGGATGAAGGATGACTTTTCATCATTGAACAGTAAAGTGAACTCTCATGCCAACGCCATCAAGACACTTGAAGGACAATTGAGTTTATTATCAGCTCAGTTCAAACGAAAGATAACGATAGAAGATGATAATAGAGGGCTGGCTGTGGTTACTCAAAGCAGAAATGAAGCAATAGGTAATGTGATGGGAAATGGAGATGCTCAAAAGCATGAAGAAGGTGAAGGCATGGAGGAACAAGAGTTGTTTATTCATCAAAACCAAAGAAATACAAAAGGAAGTGGAACAACACATTCAAATTCAAAAAGTCATGCAACCTTTAGCAAAAATACCTCCACCATTTCCCCAATGTTTAAAGAAGAAAAATGAAGATGAGAAGTTCAAGAAGTTCTGTCAGTGTTCAAGACACTATCAATCAACCTCCCCCTTGTGGAAGCATTGTTGGAAATGCTGGGATACACCAAGTTGATGAAATAGTTGGTCGCGAAGAAGAGGAGTTTGGATTTTCAGACAATTAAAGTTTCCCATAATTGCAGTGCAATTATGACTAAGGAGCTGATAAAAAGGAGGGAAGATGTAACGATTCAGAAAAATGAGATGTTGAACTAGAGCCTTAACGTTTGGGTTAGTGTGACTTTAGGTTGATGTGTAGGCTATTTTAGAACCTAAATGGAGTAAGGTGGAAACCTAGGGTGCAAGAAAGGCACAACTCTAGCAAGATAGGGTGAAATAAACCCTGTTCCTTAAGGGGCTGTTTGGCGATGGGGCTGTTTGATCGCCCAAGGGGTTAGGCGAGTCACCCTTAGGCTCTTGTGCTCGCCTAGTGGCTTCCCCATTTGGACAAGGTGCTGGACCAAAGGGAGAACTAATTCCAAGCTCGCCAACCAGCTTGGCGTGTCGCCCATTTCCCCTCTAGTCCACCAAGTGGACTGCCCAATTTATGAGCTCACTGGAAACTTGGGTGAGCCAAGGGTGACCTTGGCGAGCCTAAGGGTCCAAAGGGTGGGCTTAGACCGACAAGGGGCAGAATTTTAAGTTGTAACTTTGTGGGTCGTTAGTCCTTTTCCAAAGTTGAGTTCACATTATTCTATTCCTGTCCTAGCAACTATATAACCATTTTAAGATTTGAAATCCCTTGAATTAAGTCACATTTTAACAAAACCCAAATAATATCAAAAGAAGTTCTTCCTCTCAATATTTCTCTCTCTAGAAGTTCCCAAAGACGAAGAAGAAGAAGTGGGAGCTAGGGTTTTGGTTTCAAGGCGTTTATTCATAAATTTTTTTGGGGAATCTTAGTAAATATATTGTGATCCTTCATCTAGGGTTAGCTTTCACCCTAGAGTCAATTTCATAGAAGTTTTTCAAAGTTTTCAAGTTCATGAAAAACCTAGGGTTTTACTCAATCTCATGGGTTCTTTCTACAAATGATTTCAATGGTTACGAGTGTAATATATTGAGTGTATTGGTGTTTAATTGATGATTTATGATCAAAATACTCTATGAACCCATTATTTCTCTCAATTCCTAAATTGTGTCTTTACGAAGTGGGTTTGTTGATTATGAAAGCTTATGATTGGAATATGTCTAAATTGTTTTGGGTTATCGAATTGTATCATTATCTATGCCTTAATCATGGTAAATTGTTGGTGTGTTGATGAATTGTGATTCATGGCCTTGAAGGCAAGTTATGGCTAAATTACATGTTGAAGTAGAACTGTGCTAGAGATGTTGATCCACTTGAAATGTGGAGGTGTTTAATTACAATTTATAATTATGATGTGAATGATATGCATGTGATTTCAATGATAGAATGATGATCATGTATACAATGTAAATGTGTTATTGTTGATAGTATATTCTTAATTCACACTCATGAACGAAGGTGATAGAATGTGAAGGGCTTCTATGATAACTATGAATCGATAGGCTATGGCATTCCTTTCATATATGATTAATGAATGTGTCTTGAGTTGATGGATATGAATCGATAGGGTTAAGGCATTCCTTTCATAAATGATCTAATGTAATGAAGACTCTATAATCGATAGGCTAGTGACATTCCTTTCTTAATGAGTCAATGTACCATGAATCGATAGGCTTATGGCATTCCTTTAATGAGTATAAGAATGTAAGGAAGGACCATGAATCGATAGGCTTATGGCATTCCTTTCATGAGTATAAGAATATAATAGGGACCATGAATCGATAGGCTTATGGCATTCTTTTCATAAGGACTATAGAGCTATCCTTGAATGTACCATGGATCGATAGGCTTATAGCATTCCTTGCTTGAGTAATGATGTATCATGGGTCGATAGGCTTATGGAATTCCTCCGTAGTACAATAATGTAATGTGAATAAAATAATCTATGGGAATGTAAGCTAAGCACCGAGTGGATTTGGTTAGACGGAAACTCTGCCAATGATAGGTTAGATTTCCAAGGAACATCTTCATATCCCATAACTATGTGCCCACATAAGATATTAGCCAATGGATTCCATCCGAGCTAATGTTATCGTTCTACCGTAGGCAAGTGGAACACCTCTTTACGGTGTGGGGCTCTATGACACTGGATTCCATGTCTAGCTTGCATGGTCTATATTGGTTAAACGTTTATTTTCCAACATGTGAGATATGCATTATGGTTTCTTGAGAGGTTCTATGAAGTGTAGGTGGTAGTATGGAATGCCATCTATACATTGCACGAGTAGGCTTTGATAGCGTCATAGTGAGTTCTCTAAGTCTTAATGACTAATGTATGAAATTCCTCTAAATGAAGTAATTGAAGAATGTTGACTCTTAAATTCTTAATGTGATATGCATGCTATACTTGGGTTGTATTATGAGTTATTTTCCCTTGTCATGCCTTATGAAATGTTATGTCTCTTATGTATGGATATGGTATAAAGGTGAAAAGGAAGGAATGGTAAGTTCACCTTTGGTGACCTTAATGTGGTACCTTGGTGTAGATGGTGGTATGGGACGCCATCGATACATTGCACAAGGTATAACATGAGGGTTACTTACGGTGAAGGTCCAAGGTGATGGTAATGGTTTACATGATGATATTGTCTAAATGTGGAGTTATGACTTGTATGATGGTTATACTTGTATTGTATGTCTCTCATGCTAATGTTCATGGTATTTCTAAAAAGTGGCATAATGCATGGTTTCCAACCAAAATGTCTCTTTTAAAGCATGTATTTGCATGGTCATCATACTTGCTACATTTTTGTGTGGTAACCCATATTTCTCTTATTTTTACTACAAGCGTAGGTTCAGGCAAGTGATTGCTTCTAGCTAGATTTAAGTGCTTGGATTGCTATTTCCTCCAAGGCTAGAGTGGTATGTCCTCATAGATCGAGGACAAGTGTCCTTTTGAAGTTTTTTCCTTTTTCATGTAATAGACATTTAATATTTTTACGATTGTAAAGGGCCGTGTCCCTACTTATGTCATGAGATTGTGTCTAAGATAGCCATGTGAGACTTAGAATTCCACTGTGTCTTTTGAAAGATTGTTAAGTGAATATTTTGAATCGTATTGTTTTAAATGAAAGTTTTAATTTCGTACTATTTCTGTTACCCATGCGATGAATGAATGCTACGAGGCTTGTATAAGACCCCTTCGGGGTCGAGTACGCTATTTTACGACTAAGGGGTGCTCTTGGGTCGTGACAAATATGGTATCAGAGCATAATGTTTTGGGAATAACCTTTAGGGTTGATGTCTCACAAGCCACGTCTAGTAGAGTCTTATTAATTGGTGTGAGTCATGACACATCTATGTGTGAGAGGCTGTAGAACGTTAGAAAGTTACACTTTTTTCATATTCTTGAAGTCGTGCCTTAGAATTTAGCTTTATAGATGTAATTTTTTCGAATCCTTCAATTGTGTTTATAGGATATGAATACATGGGCTAACCCAAGAAGGGTGGAAGAGGAGATTGTGAATGAGGGAGTTCCTCCCCAAGGTTACCAAGGTCTTCAAGGTGATAAAGTACCTCAAGAGAATGAAGTTCCGGTGGATCCCCCGGCCATGACCAATGAAGAGATTAGGATGGCTTTTCTAACCTTAGCTCAAGCCATGACGACTTAAGCTAACCGAGATGTGGGGCCTAGGGTGAATGCTAATTAGAGTACCGTGGCCTCAAGGTTGAGAGACTCTGTGAAGATGAATCCTTCGATATTTCTTGGCTCTAGAGTGGGAAAGGATCCCAAAGAATTCTTGGATGAAGTTTATAAGATAGTCAATGCTATGGGGGTAACTTCTAGGGAGAAAGCAGAGTTGGTTTCCTATTAATTGAAAGAGGTTGCCAAGTGGGGTTCACTCAATGGAAAAGCAATAGGCCTTTAAAAGCAGGTCCTATAGAATGGGAGGAGTTTAAGGGAGCATTCCTTGGTAGGTACTTTCCCCGTGAGAAGAGGGAGTGTAAGGTTGAGGAGTTTATCAATCTTAAGCAAGGTAGCATGAGTGTGGAAGAGTACTCCTTGAAATTTACTCTCTTGTCTAAGTATGCTCCATCCTTGGTGTCTAAACCTAGGGATGAGATGAGTAGGTATGTTACCAGTATATCCGACCTAGTTGAGGAATAGTGTTGTATGACGATGCTCCATAATGATATGGACATTTCTAGACTTATGGTGTATGCTCAATCTATTGAGGAGTCCAAACTTAAGAGGAAGGGTAGGGAGTTGAAAAGGGGTAGGTCCGATGAGCAAGGTCAACCTAGGTTTAAGAAGAGAGCTCCTAACCAAGATTCTTCTAGTGCTCCTAAGGTTAATGAGCATAAAGGTGGTGGACCTCCATTTTCTAAACCTCTTTGTACCACTTGTGGGAAGAGGTATCATGGGAAGTGCCTAGCCGGTACTAGTGGGTGCTATGGTTGTGGAAAGCATGATCACCAAGTGAGAAATTGTCCTACTCTTACGGCTAGAGGAATGGAGGCCAAACAAGCTTCTTATGTTGGCCCGAATCCTAATGCTCCAAAGAAGAACCATTTCTATGCACTTTAAGCCAATGAGGGCAAGGGAGCTAACCCAGATGAAGGTACCGGTAAGTGATAGTTCCTTGTGGTCATGAATGTTTTATTGAGGTTGTTATGTTGTTTTCATGTTAGCCTTAGTCAGGTTTTTTCCTAAGTGGGGGATAGTATGTTGAATAGTAAGGTTGTTGAGAGTGTTGATCCTTATCTCTTTCCTTCTATTCTTATTCAAGCTTGAGACCAAGAGTTCGTAGTACCTTGTTCCATGTTTTGGAGTCGTGTGTGAATATGAGTTTCCATGGTCTCCTTATGTTATGCATGTTCTAGTTGAATTCTTGTTTATATGAAAAAAAAATGAGTTTTCATGATTTATGTTCCTCATGTTGAGATTGCTTTTGATATGAATTGTCTATATGCTTCAGGAGGTTAAATGTTGTACATGCCTAATTGTGCTTAATGATGTTCTGATGAGCATGATGTGAGTTGGAGAAGGAAGTTCCTCCAACATAGTGAGAAGTGTTGTTGTTTTGGTGCATAATGAATTTGTAGATGTAGTTCCTACTTGCTTGTGTTGCATTGAGCTTATTGATGTGGAGTTGATGTTTCCTCCTATGATTATGCATTGTCTATTAATGTGTCATGATTGTTGGGTTGCTAGTCTCGAGTCGTTATTCCCTTAATGTGTTTTAAGTGTCATTCGAGGACGAATGTTCTTAAGTGGGGGATAATGTAACGACTCAGAAAAATGATAGGTGGAACTAGAGCCTTAACATTTGGGTTAGTGAGACTTTAGTTTGATGTGTAGGCTGTTTTAGAACCTAAATGGACCAAAGTGGAAGCCTAGGGTGCAAGAAAGGGCCTAGACTAGCAAAATACGGTGAAATAAACCTTGTTCCTTGAGGGGCTGTTTGATCTCCCAAGGGGTAAGACGAGTCACCCTTGGGCTCTTGTGCTCGCCTAGTGGCTGCCCCATTTGGCCAAGGTGCTGAACCAAAGGGCGAGTTAAGTCCAAGCTCGCCAACCAGCTTGGCGTGTCGCCCATTTCCCCTCTAGTCCGCCAAGTGGACTGCCCAATTTATGAGCTCACTGGAAACTTGGGAAAGCCAAGGGTGCCCTTGGCGAGTTGCCTAGTACACTTGGCGAGCCTAAGGGTCCAATGGGCGAGCTTAGACGGGCATGGGGCAGATATATAAGTTGTAACTTTGTGGGTCCTTAGTCCTTTTCCAAAGTTGAGTTCACACTATTCTATTCCTTTCCTAGCAACTATATAGCCCTTTTAAGACTTGAAATCCCTTGAATTAAGTAAATTTTTAACAAAACCCAAATCAAATCAAAAGATGTTCTTCCTCTCAATATTTCTCTCTCTAGAAGTTCCCAAAGAAGAAGAAAAAGAAGTGGGAGCTAGGGTTTTGGATTCAAGGCATTTCTTCACCAAATTTCATGAGGAATCTTAGTAAAGGTATGGTGATCCTTCATCTAGGGTTAGCTTTCACCCTAGAGTCAATTTCGAAGAAATCTTTCAAGTTTATGAAAAACCTAGGAATTTATTCAATCTCATGGGTTCTTTCTACAAATGATTTCAACGATTACTAGTGTCATATATATATATATATATATATTGTATTGGTGATTAATTGATGATTTATGATGAAAATACTGTATGAACCCATGATTTCTCTCAATTCCGAAATTGTGTCTTTATGAAGTGGGTTTGTTGATTATGAAAGCTTATGATTGGAATATGCCTAAATTGCTTTGGGTTATTGAATTGTATCATTATCTATGCCTTAATCATGGTAAATTGTTGGTGTGTTGATGATTTGAAATTCATGGCCTTGAAGGCAAGTTATGGCTAAATTACATGTTGAAGTAGAATTATGCTTGAGATATTGATTCACTTGAAAGGTGGAGGTGTTTAATTACTATGTATGATTATGATGTGAAGGATATGCATGTGATTCAATGATAGAATGATGTTCATGTATACAATGTAAATGTGTTATTGTTGATAGTATATTTTCAATTGACACTCATGAATGAAGGTGATAGAATGTGAAGGGCTTTTATGATGAATATGAATCGATAGGCTATGGCATTCCTTTCATATATGATTAATGAATGTGTCTTGACTTGAAGGATATGAATCGATAGGCTTAAGGCATTCCTTTCATAAATGATCTAATGTAATAAAGACTCTAGAATCGATAGGCTAGTGGCATTCCTTTCTTAATGAGTCAATGTACCATGAATCGATAGGGTTATGGCATTCCTTTCATGAGTTTAAGAATGTAAGGAGGGACCATGAATCGATAGGCTTATGGTATTCCTTTCATGAGTATAAGAATGTAAGGAAGGACCATGAATCGATAGGCTTATGGCATTCTTTTCATAAGGACTCTAGAGTTATCCTTAAATATACCATGGATCGATAGGCTTATAGCATTCCTTGCTTGAGTAATGATGTATCATGGGTCAATAGGCTTATGACATTCCTCCCTAGTACACTAATGTAATGTGAATGAAATAATCTATGGGAATGTAGGCTAAGCATCGAGTGGATATGGTTAGATGGAAACTCTCCCAATGTTAGGTTCTTCATATACCATAGCTATGTGCCCACATAGGATATTAGCCAACGGATTCCATCCGAGCTAATGTTATCGTTCTACCGTAGGCAAGTGGAACACCTCTTTACGATGATGGGCTATATGACACCAGATTCCATGTCTAGCTTGCATGGTCTATGTCGGTTAAACGCTTATTTCCCATCATGTGAGATGTGCGTTATTGTTTCTTGAGAGGTTCTATGAAGTGTAGGTGGTAGTATGGGATGCCATCTATACATTGCATGAGTAGGCTTTGATAGCGTCATAGTGAGTTCTCTAAGTCTTAATGACTAATGTATGAAATTCCTCTAAATGAAGTAATTGAAGAATGTTGACTCTTAAATTCTTAATGTGATAAGCATGCTATACTTGGGTTGTATTATGAGTTATATTCCCTTGTCATTCCTTATGAAATGTTATGTCTCTTATGTATGGATATGGTGTAAAGGTGAACAAGAAGGAATGGTAAGTTCACCTTTGGTGACCTTAATGTGGTGCCTTGGTGTGGATGGTGGTATGGAACGCCATCCATGCCTTGCAGAAGGTATAACATGAGGGTTACTTAAGGTGAAAGTCCAAGGTGAAGGTAATGGTTTACATGATGATATTGTCTAAATGTGTAGTTATGACTTGTATGATGGTTATACTTGTATTGTATGTCTCTCATGCTAATGTTCATGGTATTTCTAAAAAGTGGCATAATGCCTGGTTTCCAACCAAAATGTCCCTTTTAAAGAATGCTTTTGCATGGTCATCATACTTAGTACATTTTTGTGTGCTAACCCATATTTCTCTTATTTTTACTACAAGTGTAGTGTCCGGAAAGTGATTGCTTCTAGCTAGATTGAAGTGCTTGGATTTCTATTTCTTCCAAGGCTAGAGTGGTACGTCCTCATAGATCGAGGACAAGTGTCTTTTTGAAGTTTCTTTCCTTTTTCATGTAATAGACATTTAGCAGTTTTATGATTGTAAAGGGCCGTGTCCCTACTTATGTCTTAAGATTGTGTCTAAGATGGCCATGTGAGACTTATACTTCCGCTGTGTCTTTTGAAAGATTGTTAAGTGAATGTTTTGAATCGTATGGTTTTAAATGAAAAGTTTTAATTTCGTACTATTTCTGTTCCCATGCGATGAATGAATGCTATGAGGCTTGTATAAGACATTTTCGGGATTGAGTACGCCGTGTTACGACTAGAGGACGCTCTCGGGTCGTGACAGAAGATCCCAGGGCATTCACCATTCCACGCACCATAGGTATGCTCCAATTTGCTAAAGCTTTATGTGACCTAGGAGCAAGCATCAACTTAATGCCCTCTGCGATATACAAACAACTTGGATTGGTGATGCTTATTGTGACCAATGACACTAACCTACGGTATGACTGTCTACGATCGTCGATAGTATAGTAACCCAACTAAAGGTTGGGGTAGTGTCCCAAGGGAGTGGTTTTGAGAATTGATAGAAAAATAAAATTAAGCTCCGACTAGTCGTAGCTAAAGATATTAATGTTTAAAAACATAGTAAATTAAAGGGTGTGACACGAAAGTGTCAAATATCGATTTGGGGGTTTTGTCACAAGTAGTAAAAACAACAAAAATTAACAAGAAAATCAAGTATGGGGAAATGTTCTTGGGGTGTGACCGCAATACAAGTTGAGATAAGAAGTTGGGTACATGCTTTTGAAAGGAAATTTGTAAGATAATAGTGACTAGGCTAAGCTTTGAATGGAAATAATTTCCCTCTCAGGAAACTTACCCCGTTTCAAATGCGTTCCTCTCGGACACCCATTTGCCACATGAAGACCAGCCTACACCTTACCCCACTCACTCTCTCGAGCTGAGTGTTAAGATATGGGACTAGGGCTCACCCTCTCGGGCTGAACCTCATGTCGACCCACTCCTTAGGCCATCAGTCTAGTGGTCTTGGTTTCGCGACCTCCCTCTCGGGCAAGCCGAAAAGACATGGGTGGCTTTGTATTTGCAACTACAAACCCTTTAGATTAAACCACAACCACTAGGTTAAATCACCATTAAACTACATCTAACCTATCAGCAAGCAAGACCCAACAATAATATCAACACATATTTGCTAAATCACACCCCAAGAATGGAGGTTTTTAGCCACACATAAAAAAATAACAAAATACACCTAAAATGATATTAAAATCAAATGGGTATAAGAAATTAAACCTTGATTTAAGCAAAGGAAGAAGAATGGAGAAGACCCATTTTCAACTTGGGGAAGATGAAATTCTTCTTTCTTCTAGTCTCCCAAAAACCCTTTCCAAACTTGAGAGAAAAATATCTAAAAAGTACTATTCTATTCTGGAAATTAAAATAAATGTTCGACACTCTAAAATTAATAATAAGTTCAGTATTTATAGATTTCAGAAAATAGCGCTGACGAATCTTTCGGCGAAGTTAGTCGATATCACCGAATGACTTTGGCGATTCACCCTTCGTCTGTCTCATCGCCGTTTTGTGCTTGCCTTCCGTATCTTCACATTCTGGACCATTGGGCGGTATAGTACTGCTTCACGGAAATATTCAACGAAGCGCTGACTACTCCTTTCATTGCCATTTTTATCCTTCTCCTTCAGGGCTTTGCGTACTGGAACAAAGGGCGGAGTAAATCCTTTCGGCGAATCACCAAGTGTGCTTGGCGATGCTCGGGCTTCAACTTCTTCATTCTTTTCAGCCTCTTTGTTCCTTTTTTGCGCCTAAGTTTCCATGCTTTCACTACAATTTCAAATACCTGAAACTTAAGAGTTTTCATCAGATATTTAGACAAAATAAGCATTCGAGGACACTATTCTTATCAAAATAAAGCCCTAAATGAGTCCAATTTGTGGACTCATCAATTGGGTTAACCGAAAGCAACCACAATGAGACTATTGATGGAAAACCGTTCAATCAAACATCCCGTGGGATACTTTATGACATCTTGGTGAAGTTCGATCGGTTCATTTTTCTGGCTGATTTTGTTATTTTAGATTGTGAAACAGATGCTGAAATTCCCATTATTTGGGAAGGCCATTCTTAGCAACTGGGAGAGCATTGGTGGATTTTGAAAGTGGAGAATTGAGGTTTCGAGTGAACGAAGATGAAATAACTTTTAATATTTGCAAATCCATAAAACACCCAAGTGATATTCATGTGGTGTCTATTGATGATATTATCGATTAGGAGGTAGCTACTGTAAGCCATTTGATGTGCATGAATGAACCCTTTGAAGCCGTACTTGCTAATTATGATGAATCCAAAATTCAGGGCTATGAGGAGGTAGTTTCTTCTTTGACGGGTTTAGGAGGGTATTTATAGACTCTAGTCAAGTTGGATATTGACCTAAAAAATAGAGAGAGTCCTCCCTCAAAGCCATCAACAGAAGAACCACCTAATCTGGAATTGAAAGCACTTCCCTCTCATTTCCAATATGCTTTCTTGAGGGGAAATAACACTTTAGTGGTGATCATTGTAGCTGACTTGCTTGAATGGCAGGTGAAATTGCTCCTTGAAGTGTTACGAAAATTTATAAAAGCTATAGGATAGACCATCGCTGATATAGTGGGCATCCTTCCCGATATTTGTACTCACAAAATCCAACTTGATAATGAGTGTAAGCCTAGTGTTGAGCATCAGCTGAGATTGAACCCACCAATGTAAGAAGTGGTAAAAAAGGATATCATCAAGTGGTTGGACGTAGGTGTGATCTACCCTATTGCAGATAGCAAATGGGTAAGTCCGGTGCAATGTGTACTGAAAAAAGGAGGTATCACCGTAGTCCCAAATGAAAAGGGGGAGCTTCTGCTGACTAGACCGGTGACCGGGTGAAGAGTATGCATGGATTATTGAAATTTAAATTCGTGGACTGAAAAAGATCACTTTCCTATACCGTTTATGGATCAAATACTTGACAGGCTATCAAAGAGGGGTTGGTACTGCGTTTTAGATGGGTATTTCGGTTACAACGAAATCTCTATCGCACCGGAAGACCAAGAGAAAACCACCTTCACATATCCTTATGGAACTTTGCCTTTAAAAGGATGCCCTTTGGGTTATGCATTTCCCAAGAAACCTTCCAATGTTGCATGCTATCAATTTTTGCCGACATGGTAGAAGATTTAATGGAGGTATTTATGGATGACTTCGCAGTTGTGGGTGATACCTTTGAGATATGCTTAGTACACTTAGGACTAGTTCTCCAAAGATGTGTGGAAATGAACTTGGTCCTCAACTGGGAAAAGTGTCACTTCATGGTTAAAGAAGGAATAGTACTTGGTTACAAGATGTTGCAAAAGCCGCTGGAGGTTGATAGAGCAAAGGCTGAAGTTATTGAGAAATTGCTACCACCAATTTCGGTAAAGGGGGTCAGTAGTTTTGTAGGGCATGCCGATTTCTATTGGAGGTTCATCAAAGACTTCTCAAAGATTGCACATCCTTTATGCAAACTCTTAGAGAAATAAGTGAAATTCCATTTTGATGATGCTTGTATGATGGATTTCCGGTGCTTAAAGGAAAAATTAGTATCGACCCCAGTCATTATCAGTCTTGATTGGTCAGAATCTTTCGAAGTAATGTGTGATGCAAGTGGAACGACATTACGTGTTGTGTTGGGGCAAAAACGTACTAAACTTTTTCACCCAATTTATTACGCAAGCAAGACTCTAAACAGTGCTCAACATAACTATATCGTGACGGAACAAGAGTTGCTTGCGGTAGTCTATGCATTTGAGAAGTTCCGAGTGTACTTGTTAGGCACTAAAGTAATTGTTCACACTGATCATGATGCACTCCATTACCTAATGGCAAAGAAGATTGCAAAACCAAGGTTGATAAGGTGGGTGCTCCTATTGCAAGAATTTGACTTTGAGGTCAAAGATAGAAGAGGTTGTGAAAATCAGGTGGTTGACCACTTATCCAGGTTAGAGGGCAAGGAGAATGATGTGCCTGAGGTTGACATAGATGATTCCTTCCCCGATGAACAAGTGGTTGCAATAACTCTCAAACAAACTCCTTGATATGCAGATTTTGCCAATTACACAGTGTGCGGATTAATGCCGGATTAGCTGAACTTCTACAAACAAAAGAGGTTCATGTTCGACGTTAAAAAGTACTTTTGGGATGAACCATACTTGTTTCAAGAGTGTGAGGTTCATATCATCTGACGGTGTGTTCCGAAAGAAGAGGCGGTGGAAATTCTCCATGCTTGTCATGCTTCACCGGTTGGGGGCGATCATAGCGGTGTGAGTACAACTGCTAAATTCCTCCAAAGTGGATACTACTGGCCATCCATCTACAAAGATGCTCATGAATTTGTGAAGAAATGCGCCCAATGTCAGAAGCAAAGTGGAGTATCTAAAAGACACGAGTTAGCCCTTACTCCCATTTCAGAAGTCGAACTATTTGATGTTTGGGGAATCGATTTCATGGGCTCATATGTGAGTTCCTTTGGTAATAAGTATGTCTTGGTGGCAGTTGATTATGTTTCTAAATGGGTAGAAGCTGTTGCACTTCGAAACAATGAAGGGAAAAGTGTGGTTGAATTTCTGAAACGCTACATCTTTGCTAGATTCGGTACTCCTCGAGCTATTATCAGTGATGGTGGTTCTCATTTTTGCAACAAATGGTTCTCAGCTGCATTGAGTAAGTATGGGGTGAAACACAAAGTACCAACTCCATATCATCCCTAAACAAGCGGTCAAGTTGAAGTATCAAATCGAGAAATCAAGAGCATCCTGGCTAAGACAGTGAATGCTAATAAGACTGATTGGTCTCGAAAGGTTGATGACGCACTATGGCATATCGCACCGCTTACAAAACTGCAATTGGTATGTCTTCGTATCAGTAAGTTTTGGGAAGTCTTGCCATCTACCAGTCGAGTTAGAACACAAAGCAATGTGGGCATTGAAAGCTCTGAATTTGGACTGGACAAAAACCTCAAAAGAGAGAGTAGAGCAGTTAAATGAATTGGACGAATTTAGGTTTAAAGCTTACGAAAGTTCAACTCTCTACAAGGAAAAGATGAAGAAGTGGCACGATGCAAAAATACTTAAAAGAGAGTTTAAGGTGGGAGATTAGGTTTTTATTATACAACTCCCGACTTAGACTCTTTCCCAGAAAACTCAAGTCCAAATGGTCAGGACCATTTAGAGTAACAAGAGTATTCACCAATGGTGCCATAGAAGTTGAGGGTCAAGAGGGACATGCATTTAAGGTGAATGGGCAACGCTTGAAATTATACTTTGGAGAATGCCACGAGATTTCTTTGATTGAGGTGGTGTACCTGGAAGATGCTTGATAGCATTTCCACGTCGTGCCACGACATTAAATAAGGCACTTTTTGGGAGACAACCCAAGTGTTAGTGTTTTAAATAACATGTGTTGATTTTGCAGGAGTGGGATCATCAGCGAGACAAAGTACTCTTGGCGAATCGCGGAACCATTTCGGCGAGCACGATTTGGTTCCCCTTATAGATCTCAAAATTGAGGCTGAGACTCTGGAACATTTGGCGGGACACCTTCACTAGTCAACGTCTCACCGATGTGTTTAGGCGACTTGACTTTCCTTGCCCTTTCTAGTCAACGTTGACAACGTCCGTCAAGATCGACCGGCGATGCTCTGAGTTCATTATGCGGATCGCCAATCTGTTCAGCGATCCCCTACATCTTCGCCGATCTGCCTTCTCTGGAAGTGCAGTCTACTGGAACTAAGGGCGATCTGGAGAACATTAGGTGCATCGACGAAGCATTCGGCGACCTTTTCACTCCATCACCAACTGGGCATTCAGTGAAGATTCTTTGTTACCCTGCTCTACTTGTTTACACACTATATTGTTTTCATTTCTTGTTAGTTTTTATTGATTATTCATATTTTATTTTATTTATGGTAAATTCCCTGTCACGACCCAAGCCTAGGGCCTAGACGTGACATGGCGAATGAGGAACCCGAAGGAACCCCAAACAAGCCTCTCAAACTTGTCATCACACTTCATCGGTCACGGAAGTACATTCAACATTAATTAACGGAAAATAGGGACTAAGGGCAAACCATTTCAAAATGACATCATAGAACAAGAGTCAAGCTCATTTACAAAATACTTGTCCAACGCACACCTCTACATACATAGATAGGACGGGGCCATGAC
>JAJOOF010001807.1:0-32924 GCA_029582545.1 Solanum lignicaule | reverse complement strand
TACATAATATATATATATATATATATATATATATATATATATATGATGAAACAGAACCACAACTACTACTCTAATTATGTCAAATAGTCAAATATCATTTCTTCAATTGCTTGAAATGGTTGGTTTTATGAGCCTAATTCAAGTACAATTAAGTAGTCATAAATTCTTTGGTTCGAAGAGTACTATAATAACAGGTAATGAAAGGACTCAATTACATTTTTTTGTATGATTTTTATTTGGAAAAACTACATAATTAGACAGACTTCATTATCATATATACTATTATTATGTATATATATATTTTCAAAATATTATATATCTTACCACTAATTAAGAGTTTCCTACGTATTTTACACTTAGATATATGTATTTTTGCTACTAGACACACAAAAATAGGAAGAGAAACGAGCGAGATTGGGGAGGAATGCGAGTGAGATTCGAATGTATCTCTCTAGATACATGTATTTGTACACATCTGGAGTCAGTTGTATGTATCCGGTGCGTGGAGAGCAAGATAGGAGAAAGGTGAGTGAGGCGAACGAGGTTTGTTATTGTATCTCAGATACGTGTGAATCCACTTGGATACAATAATACAATATACCTAGAACAAATTACACCTAAAATTGACCCCATGTATCGGAGATACATGTATTTGGACGTATATGGTGGAAAAAATTGGTAAGATATGTAATACTGCAAACTAAAGTGTATCTAAGTAATTAGCTCGTAAACTAGTGAGATTTATGTAAGCTCCCCTTTTTATTTTTCGTGAATTGCGCTTATATTTTTAATATTATGGATATTAGGCTAACATTAAGTGGGGTATAAAATCATATAATGAGATATAATTTTACTCTTATACCTTATTTGTTTTCATTAAAAATAGAATGTTTAAATATGAATGCACATCTAAATATTAAGATGTGCATTAAGATTAAGAGGTCTGAATTTGGATACACATCTGAATACTAAGATGTTGTATTAAATCTAAATATTAAATATTTAGAACATTTGCCTTCTCTATATTTTAATGCATAAAATTTGTCTTTGTTTAATATAATATTAAATATCAAAATTCAAATAAAACATTAAATTGATCTAATATTATATCAACAAAAATATTGGTGATGATGATGACTACCAATGATGATTGTTTTCATCGATTTGGAATGGTGTTGACTAATGACGGTGGTTGTGGGTGATATCTTATAGTATAGTGATTGACAGTAGTGATTAATCGTGGTTGGTAATGGCGGTGGTTGATAATTAATAATGGGATACTACTGATAGCTAATGTGGTGGTGGATGCTAATGGTGGTTAGAAGTATATAATGTTAACTAATGATGGTAATTATACATAGTGATTAGTGGATATAATAATAATTGATGGTGATGATTGCAAATGATAGCCAATGTTGATGGAGATTAATTTTGGTGAATGACGATAGCGATGGTTGTGGTTGGGTTGAGGATGGTGGTTATGGATGGTAGGTGGTGCTGATTGACGGTGATAGTAATTGTGGCTAAAATGGTGATGGTGGTAACTAAAATTAGATGAAATAGCGGTAAACTGTCATCTTTGTAAAAATAATTTAATAGACATCTTAATGATATTGAGACTTTTTTTTATAGATCTTAACCATTCAGACTCATTAAGTAGTTATAAAATAAGGAAAACAAATGCACTTGATAATTAAGAACCGAGTGATTAAGATTCATACCTTAAAAACACACATATTTAATGACTGAGATCTGAATGATTAAGATATTCATTAAGTGTGCAAATAAATAAGGCGTTAGGTAAGAGATAATTTGATCGTTTATCTTTTGAAGGGTATTGTAGTGATCCTCATAGTCGTTTGGGTTTTTTCCATGTATTTTTCCTTTTTTGACCCTTTCAATAATTTTTGTATATCATTTGTGACCTGCAGGGAAGGGTGATGTGATTTTCAACATGATTAGACATATATTGAATGAGTTTGTCAGTTTTGAATGTTTAGAAGTTAAGAAATTTGATCTAAGTCAACATTTTATGTTAATGAGCTTAAATTTGAATTATGAAAGTTCTGTTAGCTCTGAAAGATGTTTTTTTTTACTTTGTTGGATTGTTGGTACAATTCTTGAGGTGTTCATGAGTGGTTTGAATCATTGATTGAATTTTTGAGTTTTAAAAAAAAAATTAACCACAACAAAACTTTCGATAAATGACATGCTCACACAATTCTATGAGATAATGTAACACAGTCATAAGCTATTGTAATCCAACCATGATTAAAGTCGGATCCTACAAAAAAATGGTGAAACCTGAACTTTACTATCAAAACAATTATCAGATTTGTAGTCAACTTCTTATCAATAAGATTGTAAAGAAATTGTAAGCTAAAACTAAAGTTGTAGTAAGTAAATAAGATTGTAAACTTATAATATTAAAACACTAAGATTATGTCTCCTCAATTAATTATTTTTTTTGTCGATTAACATGTAATTACAGATACTTTGAGTTATAAATATGTACTTAATCCCTATACTATCCTTCAATCTTTTTCAAAGGTTGAACGATTTATTCCCATATGATGTCTTCACAACTATATGAGTTATTTAGATAAGCACAGTTGATTATGCTATGTGAATTCTATTATTCTTAATAGGGGTAAGACACAAGTAACCCCCTAAACTATGACCGAAATCCCAAAGACACACCTTAACTAAACTAAGGTCCTATTATCGCCCTCCCCCCCTCGCCCCGCGCACGAACTCATTTTTTTGTAATTTTGTACACCTTTTGGCTTATGTGACACACTCAATGAATCCACGTAGTTGAGGCATGTGAGATATATTTGGATATCACATAAGCATAAAAGGTGTACAAAATTAAAAAAATAAAAAGCGTTCAGAGGGGGTAATAAGACCTTAGTATAGTTAAGGTGTGTCTCTGGAATTTCGGCCAGAGTTTGGGGGGTCCTTGTGCCTTTGTAACGACCTGAACCGTCGTTATTTAGGAAAAGTAAAATTTGGGAAATTTCTGGGCCATTGTCCCGCCAGGGCCGGCAAGATGTCGCTTGTGTGACGGGGCCACAGCGGGGTAAGCTGGCGCCAGAGCGGGATAGGCGAGACATAATGTAAATAACGCGAAATCTTATTATCTCCTTATTCCTAAAATACCTAAATTAGACGTAAACCACCCTAGAAACCCTCAAAAAACTTCTCTAAGCTTGGGAAGGAAGGAGAAGGAGATTTCTAGCGTAAGGAGCTTTGTGGATGGCGGATTTTCGGTCAAGATCACTGTCACGAAGCCCGAAAATAAGAATCGAAGCCAAAACTCCGTGCAGCTGCTTGGCACCCAGGTAGGCTAGGTTTTTATTAATTGAGTAGTTATAAATTTGTGCCCACTGCGTAGTATAATGATAATCAATTGTAGGAATTATGTGTAGGCCTTCGTGCACCGAACGTAAGATGATTGAATTATAGGAAGAAACTCGAGATGATGAACTAGGGCCAAGTATGATTGAATTATGGTTAAGGGATATATGTTGATGAACATTTCATGGTGATGATCGTAATTTCATGAATCTGTGAAATATGGTTGTACTTGTTTCCTTATAATGCTTGTATGTACGGGAATATTGCATAATGAATCATGATCTTAGGCATATTTATATGCCTAAGTTGTCAATATTTTCCCATGAGTCGATTAGATTGAAGTATGATCTCTAGTCATTAGCTTAATTTTTGGTGTAACTTGTGATGATTGTGCACTTACACACATGATTAGTTGTTTCAGGAACTCTCAAGGGAATTAGAGTCAACTTGAAGAAAAGAGATGTAAAAAAGCATGAAAAGCGGCTAAGGATGAAGGCCCCAGGCCCAGACGCACTGCTAGGCGCGAGGCGCCAAGGGGCAACACTCAGAGAGGCCTCTCAGGCGCGACGCGCCAAGGCCTAACACTCGAAGGCCTTTCTCAGGCGCACTGAGAAGCGCGGCGCACCAACAAGGATGCAGGTGGAGCATGTTCTTAGGGCGATACGAGGCGCGACACGCCAAGGGAGTCCCGATTTTTCAAGCCTAATTGTGTTAGAAAGGATTCCTAGTTGAAGTAGATTTTGTCTCCAATTTTCCTAAACTTATAAATAGACCTCTTGGGTTCTATGGTAGGGGGTCGATTTTTATTTTGTGTGCAAGAGCAAGTATCTACGTTTGTAATAGGTTTTGATCTTCTAACTCTTCTATTTTCCGAAAATCTCATGAACAATTGTATCTTGTGGTTTTCAAATAGCATGAGTGGCTAAACGCCCTAGTTCTGGGGCTGTAGCTACAAATAGATTGTTGATTATTTGAGGTCTATGAATTAGTTCTTGGTTGTCATTATAAGTTACTTCTATATTCTTGTTTTAGTATTTCTTGACTGGCCATCTAGAGATAAATTTATTGTTTAACCTTAAAATCGGGAGATGAGAGGTTAGATAGACTAAAGGATATAGAGAGCTTGATCGACCCGTTAAGTCGAGGTGATTTGTGTTCAAGAGTGACGCCCGGATGAACAACAAACTTGGTTACGAAATAGGATGAAATATAAATGCTCGCCAATTAGTCTATTTATCCCCGCTCAACGATGTAGTTAGGTAGCTAATTGGGGTAGGCGACGAGAGGTGTATAGCCCGACTCATATAATTAACCCTATAAACCAGTAACTTGACAACTGAAATTAGTTCTATGCCAATAATATGATACATGATATTCAGTATATGTTGCTACCCTGGAATTGCTTTTAACTTGCTTGAAACATTATATCAAAGTCGTTCACAATTAGTTATTTTCAATTAGTGCATAACTATTCGTAGATAAACAATAAATCATCAACTCTTGAAAAGATTACTTTTTACTTTTAGTTGTAGAATTAAGTGAATATAAATTGATCATAAGTCCCTTGGGAACGATAACTCTTTTCTTAAAAGAATCTATATTACTTGCGCGACCACGTACACTTGCGTGTATATTGGGGAGCAACAAATCACACTAACCATATATGAGAATAATTGAACGAGGTATGTCATAAATCATGACTTGATTGTATGAAATTGAGAATGTACTTGTGATTGTGGATTGTTGAATGGATTGGGTGTTGCGTTCCGACACACTAACTTGGAACGGTTACCACATTCCGGCATAAATATGGGATCGGTTGCCATGTTCTGACATAAATATTGGATTGCGTACCACATTTTGGTATGCTAACAGTTTGAATTTGGGTTCCATGAGAGAATTAATGACTTGACATGATTGTATTTCTTGTAATGGTGAAGTTGCACATTGTTCGTAAATGATATTTGATGTTGTTTTCCCAGAATTGTAAATGATATGATGACCTATTTATGTTGTTCTACTATGTTGGTTTAACCTATTATGCATATCGTTGTTGAATGAAACTGGAAGGGCCAAGGGATCAAGAGTATTAGTGTTGAGGAACAAGGGTTGTCCGTATGTTGCAAGGGTGAAAAAGGGAGGCAGAGTGCATGGTGTAGTTACTCAGGCAAGTTTTAAAGGGATTCGGGAGTGGTTAGTCAGAACGCTTGTAGTTGTAATGGCGGACTCTTATATGCGTTAGACTGGCTAGGCTATGATTAAGAACCTAGTAGTAGGTTGACTGAGAAGGTGGTTAGTAGTAAGGGTGCTAGATTACCGAGGTATTCAAGAGAGGGTAAAGGTGGAGAAGCCAGTGGTTTATTGCATGTTCTTGCTAGTTGATTACTTATGTTATGTGGTGGGCATCGGGTTGACCGATAATGCCTACCAGTACGTGTGGTTTTGTACTGATACTACTCTTGCTATGCCTTTTTGGCATAGTCTGGATGCAGGTGGGTGATGTTTCATTAGGTAAAGATGAAGAAATTCTCCAGCAACTTCTATTTTTTCTTCCGCCTAGTGGGAGTTGTGTCATTTATTATTATGTCCAGCTTGTACTCTTAGTAGCTCTTCTACATGTTTAGGCTAAATCCTTGGGGGTGTTAATTACTTTACGAGTTGTAACCGAAATTGTGTTAAAAATTCTTATTTACAAAATTCAGTTAGTATATTTATTTCCTTTTTATTTAATTTTCCGCATGATGTAACTATTGGGATAAGAGGGTTCTCCTACTTAGGTGGTAGTATGTAGGTTCCCGCACGGCCCGGTGGGTTGGGTCGTGACAACCTTAGCCCTTCTTTATATGAATTTATCAAATAAGGGTTAGCACCGCAAGTTCATGCAATGCTACTTTTACTGAGTCCTAAACTACTCTTTTAAATTTATAAATTAAAATACTATGGCATAGGTTAATGAGTGAAATCACCGAATAGTTTATTAAAAACGAAAAGAAATTTGATATGGTATAACTTTAGCATAATGCAATCACGCAAAAAAATTGATGAACTCTACAATTTCAATGATTTTACAATTTTGATTGAGGATTTAGCTACTCATTTGAGAGTAAAACAACAAAAATACAATTAGAAAGATTTCATAAACTTACATTGAATATTAAAGATTGAAAGAATATTGAAAATCTTCGTTCAATAACTAGAAAGAGAAAATTGTGTATATCATTGGGTGACAGAAAACTACTACTAAATTAAGAATTAAAAATTGTCAACTCTTTTCAAAAGAAACCTGACATATCTATTTAGAATAGTCCAAGAAGTTGAAATTCTTAAAAAATTAAATTAGTCAGTCAATATGATTTGTGAATCAATCTGCAGTCGTCGATTAGCTTATGGCACGCGTATTGCTTTTAGCGCCTCCGTCAATTAACTCTGAGAAATGTTGAACTCGCGTCGTAACTTGAATCTACGGTCATGGACTGATTCATGATCTATATTTTTCTGATCATAGGTTCCATTGTCAGTTTTGGTCTTCTTTTTTATGCACAAATCATTGATTAAATTCACGATCATTTTTTACCTCGCATTCAACCATTTATGCAGGACCGCGATTCATATCATTTAATCTTTTTAACGATTTATTCTGCGATTTGTTAGTTGATTTCTAATCGCAAGTTAATTTATATCTTTGTGCCTTCTCCTTTCAAATCTAAACCGTTCATTTTCCATTTAATGGTCTAGATTTATATTATGTCATTTTGTGTTTAATGATCTTTAATTCTAACCGTATGATCACATCAGACGGACGTCGCTGTATATTACTCTTACTATTTAACTTGCGTTTACTTGTCATTTCTCAAATACAGAATTTCTAACCCTAATTCTCCCCCACTGCTCTTTCTTTTCTGTCGTCTCTGATCAGAAATGGAAAAATGATTTGCCCTTCTACGATTCAGAGTTGTTTCGGTCATTTCTAGAAAGAGTTTTAATTGTTGCTTTTCTTTTTCGGCGAAAAAATCAATGAGGTAAAACCTCCGGTTCTCCCTTCTCTTTCACTTGTCATTTGTCTTTTTGTCTGAATCAACAAGCAGACTCTTGATGACCTCTATCTTATTGTGGATTTTAAATTTATCAAGGAATTTGGGTGGATTTCACTTAAAATTTTCTTTTATCTCATATCAATTTTTAATGGCTGAATCCTAGAAATTAAGGTTTTATACAAATAATCTTTCACTAAATCACTTACTTTTTCAGGTAAAAGTGGAGGGAAACTTCAGTCAAAAGTCTTAGTTAGTTGCACGAAATAAGGTAATCTTCTTCTTCTTCTTTCCGTTACAAAAATTTATTTTACTTTAATTTTAATTTCATGTTCAATTTTAGTTTGTGTGAATTTAATTTTTTTCTTATTTCCTTTACAATTAGACCGATTTATGTGTTTAATTTCACAGTTTTTCATTATGTAGATTAATTTGTGTGCGTTTACTTTTTTTTAATTTCTTATTTGATTAGATTATTTTATTTGTTTATTGATTATATAGTCTCTCTCCTTTTTCTCCCTCTTTTATTTTTCTCTCCTTTCTTTCCCCTCTCTATGATTCATTGTGTGAATTTTTCTTCTTCTCTTTCTTTGTTTCTTATATTAACACGAAACTCTACTAAAATTTTATTTAAATTATTTTTGTCTATACATTTGATTCTCGAACTTCAATATTTTTTGGGTTACTGCTGATTGGTGATACATTTTTTATTGGATTAATGCTGATATATATCAAAATTTTCCATTTTGAATTCTTGATTTGCTATTCAATGTTTGAATCTTCTCTTCTTCTTAAATTAATACAACCAATTATATTTATGTATCAGAAAAAATTATATTTGTATATAAAAAATACTAATACACCTATCATCAAATTGTGTTTCTTTTTATTGCTATATATTAATACAACCAATTGTATCTATGTATCACAAAAACTATAATTGTATATCAGAAAAAAAATTATACAACTAATATTAGAAATTTTTTTATCACGGTATTTATTTTAGGGATGATATAATATTCAAATATTTTATCAATTGTTTTCATTTATTTATCACAAAAAATTGGTATTGATTGTATCTATGTATTTATTTATTTTAGAGGTGATATAATGTGTGTCATTATATCTATGTTTCTATTTCAAAGCTAATATGTGTATGTGTGTATCTATGTGCGAGATTGGAAAAGAGAGGAGAGAAGAGATTGAAATTTGTGTGTGTGTGAGAGAGGAGATTATGTATATATGTATATGTATATTTGTGATATGTGTATCTCAGTTTCAATTGAGATACATATTGTATCCAACATGCTCGCCTCTCTCCTCTATCTCTTTCGATCTCGCTCACTTCTCTCTTCTATCTATGTCGATCTTGCTCGACTTTCTACTCTCTAAAAGGATTGCTATTAATTGTAATTAGATAAACTTTAGCTACTATTCATGATTATAATTCAAACTATAGTTATTTACGAAAATTTCTCTTTTTTGAATTACCACTTACAAATTTCAATTTTATAACATACCTTCTTGTTCACAAAAGAATATTATGAATTTAGATTATCAAAAAGTTCGTACATCATATGTTGAATAACTATTGGATATCCATACTCATTCGTATCCGATCAAGCAATTTAACACAAATTATATTATTATAAGTTTTTGGATGAAACAACTTTTATCATTTGTTAAATATAGTAGAGCATGTGAAAAAATATGTCTTTAAATTTAATAGTGTACATTTAGAGGCGGAGGTAGGTGGGGTTCATGGGTTCAGATGAACCCAGTAGTTTCTCCGTAGACTTTATATTTATACTAGAGAATTAATTACATATATATGTATATTAATTTGTGAATCTCTAACAAAATTGATTGACAGTTATTAAAGAAATTTAGAACCCCAAATTCTTAATCATGGCTTCGCCTCTGTGTACATTAAAGTAATAACTTTTACAACTATAATTCTCTTTAGTACATTTACTCTAAACACTCAACAAATAAGTTAAATTTATTTGTACCTCATCTATTTCTTAAAAATTGTATTAGGTTTCTCAAGATGTTATACTAATGCAATAATGTTTATATTGATATGAAATGATGTTAACTATTTTAGACATAAATTTTTTATTATTTTTTACTGTTATGATATTAACTTACACACCTCCATAACCTTTTTTCATGATTTTTCCCGACAATTAACTTTCATAGTTAATATCACGTTTATAATTGTTTTTTGTATATAATTTTATAGAACAATATAAATAGAGGCATAAGACTTCATATTATGATTACTTCTGAAATACTAGATTCCACTTTAAATGATAAGAAAACTCTCATCTCTTCTCTTTCTATATTTCTTATCTACTTTTTTGTTTATATTATTACTTATAAATTTTTCATTTTGTAACACGTTATTCATACGAGTCTCTAAATTCATTTCAATATCATCCCCTAATTTGAGTTCAGTTTAATTTTGTATGCAGGGACCAATTTGTTGCTCAAAACTTAAGAGACAACAACTTCCAATCATTTAAACTTTGTTGCCTTGTGATCATTTGACCAAAAATGAAAAGGCTTCCAACCAATTTCTTTCCCTACAGGTCAGAAAGTATTATTTGTGCAATGTGCATATGATTTAAATTAATCTCGTGCTTCAATAATATATGTTTAATATATTTTATTTGTTGAAAATTGAGTCAAGAGTCGTTTAGTAGCTGGTTAGAATCATGCAAATATTAGAAATATATGAATTAGTTATGATGGAATCTATTATTATTTTATATAGGGTTTACTTATTCCATCTTTTGTCCTCCATAAAATAATACATGCATAAATTTCCTCATAACTTATATATATATTAGTTATCTGAATTTATAAGTTGCAAATCCAATGTTGTATTAATTTTTTATATAACTTACATTCAGACTAGTTACCAAACATGGTAATACTTAGGCAAGATTTAACATTTTCAAAACTCATATTCAAACCTGCTACCAAACGACCAGTTAGTTAATATCTTTTAAGGAAAAATACTCAAATATGTTATCGAGTTTTGAGAAAATGCTCATCTATGTTATCTGTTAAAAGTTTGACTCATCTATACCATTTTCGTTTAGAAAAGACTCATCCTTGCCATTATGGGTTAAATAAAACCCCATGCTTATTCAAATGAATCTGCAATACCGGATGAGAATCATATTTCACTTTGGCCTATTATGTCATTGCTTAATGGTAAGCCACTAGATTCAAGTCTCAATACATCAACTTTGAGTCCAAGTATAAGGTGTTGGATTCAAGTCCCATTATATTATGACCTAATAAATCTTCTTTCCAGATTTTATATTGTGTTTTCTTTCTCGTTATATTTACACCTTGTTGAATGGTTGTTATCTGTTGTATTGTATTATATTGTTAGTTTAAATACAATATATTTTTAATTATTACTTAAATTCTATGTACGACCTATTTGATATGATCACGTCGTTACCTTAATATTTTCTTCTCATTCTATCTTTATTTATTATTAATAATCATACTTCATCTTTCATTCTACCTTTTCATAGTAACTCTACCCGTACCCTACTTTTGTTATAGGTTTATCATTTATATGAATATATGACTTTATGTAACGATAGAGAACGATATATTCTATCCAAATATTGTATTCATTAAAACAATACAATATTATACATTATAAAACAATACTGAACAATCATAAAAAAAAATGTTAAGATTAAAACTCGAGATATCTAATTAAAAATGGATCGTTTCGAGCCACAACCTTGTTGGTAGAAAAAAAATTAGTTTAATAAAGTAGAAAGACAATTTTGATGGCTAAAAATGGTTGTGCGGAGCATATAATTAGTAAACAATGTTGTAAAGAAAGAATTGCCCCAAACCGAAAGTCCAAAGTATGGGCTCATTCGAAATTGAGCCCGTTTTCGGGTATATACACGACACCCCAGCGCACGATAGCCTTGCCTCCTCATCTCTCGTTTGCCCTAAGAGCTTTATCTTCCTTTTTCTCCCCAAAAACAACAATAATAATCCCCTAATTCACCGACGATATCGGATCCAATTCTTCAGATCCTCAAACAATTCGTTTCGTTTTCTCTAAGAAAAATCAATGCTTTTCGGATTTCAGTTGGTTCGCTAGATCGATACAGGTAAATTTTACTAATTTTTCCCTTTTTTCCCCAATTTTTTCTGATTTTTCTGATTAGATTTTGCTCTTGTATGATTTTGAATTTCATTTGATTCGTTGGATTGATACAGGTAAATTTTATTATTTGTTCCCTCTTTTTTTCGGTTTTTTTCTGATTAGATTTTGCTTTTGTATGATTTTTGAGTTTCATTTGATTCATTGGATCGATACAGGTAAATTTTTATATGAATTTTTCTTAAAGCTTTTCGCTTTTTTGTGAATAGATTTTGCCTTGTATGAATACTGGATTTGAATTCGAATTTCACTTGGTTCATTGGATCGATACAGGTTTTGTTTTTACTATTTTTCTTTTTTTTTTCTTCAAAATTTTCCTTTTTTTGGATTAGATTTTGCCGTATGATTTTTGGATTTGTAGGATTGAGATTGATGTGGTTAGGGTTTGAATTTTTTTTCACCGATTTGAATTTTTTCTTAATTTTTTTTTCATGAACAATGATTAAGAAATCTTGTATGTTTTTGGTGTCTCTGTTTTTGGATTTTTTGGATTGAGTTTGATGTGGTTAGGGTTTGTTTTTACACCCATTCGATTATTTTTGTTATTTTACTTTTTATTTTTTGATGAATTAGGATAAGAAATCTTGAAAGTTTTGTAAAATTTGGTGTTTTTTTGTGAATTGGTACTATACATTGAAGAAAGGGTGAGTGGAAAAGCGAATTTGCAAGTAGATTGGTTCATGTATTTCTGATTTTTTTTGTCAAGATCTGATCTTTGTGAGCTGTTTGAGCAACTTTATTGAATATTTCTATGAAAAAATGCTTTTGGAAAAAAATTGGTGCAAAGTAAGGATGTTTGGATAGTTATTGTTCCTTTGAAGATATGTCAGTGTTTTGTGATGGAAGAAAACGTTTGCTTGAAAAACACCCTCAAATCTCTTCTTAGATAACGATTTTAACTTTTTTCTGTGTGTGAAAGCTCTTGAAAAACTGAGACAAGAAGGATTTTGGAAGAACTTTTTGCAAGATTTTAGAAAAGTCAAATAGCACCTTCATTTATTTGGTTTGTTGTCTCCTAATTTGATTCAATGTGATGTCCATTGAATATTGTCCCAAATAGATCAAGCTTTATATTTGGCGGAACTTTTCTTGTTAACTTTCCTGGTTGGATGTCTTCCAAGTTTCTTTCTTGTTCATACTTGGTGGTAATATTTCATTCTATCTTTTATTTCAGGAATTCAGCTATTTGTTTTTCTCGGAGATCTCCAGAGTCAGGTCAGCCTTCCCAAGCAGCTATGCGGGGATATGAAGGAGATGTAAGCTTATTTGTCCTTTTCTGTTTCCCATTTTTTTTATCGGTGGCTTTTATATCACCTTGTAGGCGCAAGTGTGTGATTTGATAAATGGAAAGTCTTTAGTTTTAGGAAAACCTTAATTTTCCTTGAAAGAAAAATTATTTAATATTGGAATGAAATAGACCTAAATTGGATAGAATGGATATAAAGGATTCACGTAGCAGATTCTTTGATTGATTTGGAAATTGGGATGAGGCATAGTTGATTGATATACTTTCATTTGACCACTTAGTTACATTCATGCAGGAATATGATGATTCATATTTGGATGAGTATGAGACTGAAGGTGAAGAGGAAGAGGCTGGTGAAGAGGAATATGAGGATGAAGAGCCTCAACAGCCTTCACAGGAGTTGTTAGAGTACCTGGAGCTGAGGCAACGGTTAAAAGATGATATCAGGAAGCAGAGGAAGAAAGAACTAGGTGGTAGTTCTCGCGAATTTAAAAAGAATGCATCATCCAGGGATAAGTGAGTGCCGCTAGTATGTTGATATGATACTACTCACGTTCTCTGATTTTGAAGTTACCAATTTATCAAAATTTATTTGTTGTTACTTAACTCAGTCTGATAATTCTATAAATAGATGATTGTAACAATGTGTTAGATCTCGTGCATAGATTTCTATTATGCACTATTACTGCATCAGTTAAGTGGAAAATAATTGGTGCATATTTTTTCCTTGGGAAGATGGTTGTGCTCTCTCCTGTAGAATTATACTGAATGCATCTGTAAAGGGATTTGAGAATTAGCCTGTTCTGAATTTATTCTTTTGATGCTTTTGTTAGAGAAAGATGATGTAGTTGGACAAAGAGAAGTGGTTCTCTTTGTACTGGTGGAATGGTGCATCATTTTAGGTGAAGTTTATATTACATTTTGATTTTGAGGCTCATGGTTTGTCTTACCGTCTCTATCTGACCCTGCAGTTTTGGTTCGTTCTTTGGACCTTCACAGCCTGTTATCTCTAACAGAGTTATCCAAGAAAGCAAGTCTCTACTGGAGAATCCAAATCTGGCAGCTAAAGTCATGAAATCTAACCATTCGGTATGTATACGAATTTCTCATATCAAGTTGCTTGTACTATTTTGTTTTTGCAATTTTATTCCTATGGATGGTTTGTGCTTGGGGGGGGGGGGGGTTTGAAAAGACCTACAATTTCGTTGAATCCCAAGCAGACTTAGCTAACTAAAGATAGGACACAACGAAAGGGAAAATCAATTAGCTGATATCAACTGGTTAAAAATGTGCTCTAGTACTATGTTATTTACGTCGATGCTCTTCTACGAGTATTTTAGTCGCATATTAAGGTCATCACAGCTTTAGCTTCCACTTCCATCCACACTAATAGAATGATGTAACCCATTATAGCATTTTTCCACTAGATATTCTAGTGAGACATGCTCTGCCTGGTGATTGTAGTCATGTTAATTGGGGAAAGTATAGATTCTTTTTAGCACATGTATCCTTTTCCTTTTTGGTTTTCGCTTACAGTTCATCTGATGCTTACCCTTGCCTTTCCAGCAGAGCAATAAGAGTGCTGCTTCAAAGCCTGCAAAACCTGCAGGATCAAAAGCATCCACCAGCAACCATGCACCAAAAGTCACAAATGGGGTAATACATCAATCAGTGCAATTTCTCCAACACTTCTCTTAATTTTTCTTCTAATGTACTCTGTATTTTACTGAGGATTTTTATGTCATTTGATTTTCTGTAGTTAAAAAGAAAGATCGATATGGTAAAAAATACGAGGGACTATTCGTTTCTATTATCTGATGATGCTGAACTTCCTGGTCCATCAAGAGGTTCTTTAACTCAGAAAGTGTCTGCCCCTTATTGTGGTGCGCTCTTGGTCACTGTTTATTCATGTTTCTATTTAATAAAATCTGTCTCAACGTGCTATATTTATTGAGAAACTTATTCAGGGTTTTTGGTGATATTGAAGATGCACGGTTCGGAAAGCAGACTTCAAGTGATAGTGGGAGAAAGCTTCTAGATGATCGTGAAATGAAAAGAGACAGCCAAAGGCAACCTACAGCTGTGATTCAAAAATTGGTGTCTATTAATAAACCGACTCAACCAACGTTAGACTCTAGGAAACAGTTCGGTAGCAGTAATGGAAGTGGGCCTGGACGGCCACCTTTGGGGCCAAAAGGGCTGTCCCCCAAGGTTACCGGGGCACCAGGCGCCAAGAGTACTGTGCCTGCTTCCCATAGGCCAACCCCTTCAAGAGTGCAACCCGCTGTACCAAGGCAATCTTCGGTACAGAATAGGCTACCACTGGAATCTGGTAAGTCAAAAGTGATGTCAAAACAAGGTGTGCCTGTCTCCAAACCTCAGGCGGTGATTCAGAAACAACAAGCTTCCTTGGCTAGATCTCAGGTAAGCTGTGCCTTGATTTTTATATAATGTTTTTTTCTTTTCTAGGGTCCTGCTTTTTAATTAATTTAATATATTTTAGTTGGGTGGGGTCAAGTTTTGGCTTATTCCCTATAACTTTTTGACCTTCAGAATTTACTAATTGAGATCTGTGATCCTAATAGATAAGACCACCACCTCCTAGAAATGTAGCACGTCCCTCGGACGATAGGCGCCCAGCACTACAGCAAAGAGATGATAGGCGCCCAGCATTACAGCAAAGAGATGAAAGGCGCCCAGCACTACAGCAAAGGGATGAAAGGCGCCCATCGCTTCAGCAAAAGGATGACAGGCGGCCATCGCTTCAGCAAAGGGATGACAGGCGCCCATCGCTTCAGCAAAGGGATGACAGGCGCCCATCACTTCAGCAAAGGGATGACAGGCGCCCATCCCTTCAGCAAAGGGATGACAGGCGCCCAGGACTTCAGCAAAGAGATGACAGGCGCCCAGCACTTCAGCGAAAAGAAGAGAGGCGCCCAGTACATCAGCAAAAAGATGATAGGCGCCCAGCAAGAAAACCAACGAGATATGATGAAGAAGATGATGGAGGACAAGCCATTAGTATGATTAGGGAGATGTTTGGGTACGTATATATTTTTTCTTTCTTGCTTCCGTTACAAATTTATGTCTTGTTCCTTTTTTCCTTTGGGAGTTCAGTCGACATTGCATAAATTATAACATCTTGCTCTAGAACACTTAAAACTGCTAATTCCTTTAAGTTGAGGTTTAAAGGGGTTTGAAAAGTTCACATTCCCTTTGCGAATTGCATATTTGAGTAAAAGTAACTATCCTATTGATAGTGGATCCATCATCGAACTGATTGTTTTTATATTCCTCTGATTGGATTGTAATCAAGGGTTTAGAGATATATATGCCTTGTTGATGGTTCTTCATTTAGTTAAAAGCTTAGGAAAACATGTTTTTAGTTTTGGTTATTGCTTATGTTAATTAATGTTACCTCATCTTTTCGGCTGATAGAAGTGTCTGTTTTCCAGGTATAATCCAAATAGGTACCGTGATGATGACGATGATAGTGATATGGAGGCTAATTTCGATGAAATTTTGAAGGAAGAAAGGCGGAGGTTGGTAACATGTCTTTTAGAGCAGACTTATTTTCATTCATTTTTTTGACTATAACTATTCAACCATGATGTATCATAATGTCTTTTTAAGATTGATATATAAAAGTTTTATATAAATAATGCTCATGTTTGTGCATAGTACTTTAGTTTGTCAAGATAATGTACTCTATCGGTTACTGCCGAAGGATTAAACAAACCTGACTTGCTTCTTTCCTCTGTTTTTTTGTCCTCAGTGCGAAAATAGCAAGGGAAGAGGATGAAGAAGAACTCCGGAAGATAGAAGAAGAAGAAAGGCGGGAGCGATTGAGAAAACAAAAGAAGCGCAAGTTGAGCCATCAATGACAAAGATAAATTGTCTTTTACTTTGTCGATGGGCACCTTTAGAAGGGTGTTGTAGCATGGTTTTTTTTCTCTCTTGCTGGTTATAGGGCAGGATAATGATATGGGTTGAGGTGGAATTGTACAGTCTCCCCCCTAAGTTTTGAATAGATGTTGTAACTATTGGTTTATTTGTTGGGGCATAATTGTTCAATTAGTTTATAAGAAGATTTTTTTCTTATACTTTGCAGCAATAATCGTGGCCCCAAAGCTGAATCTGGTTCCCGAAGCATTGGAGGCTCATAGTTATAATTTAAGATATCCGATCTTCTATTGGTTGTGCTTGTGTTGCACCAATTTTTGAGGACTCGTTATTTGGTATGTCCATCATGCAAGGTTCTTTTTGTTTCACAGAAAGGTGACTCAAAGTTTGTAGACCCAACAGCTTAAGGTTTTATCTTTTTTGTGAAACTAAAAGAAGTTTCAAACAGTTACTCATACTGTTAGAGATTATGACACGCCCAATGTAATTTCACATGTGGAATGTGTATGGAGGATGGTATGTGTGTGCAGGTGGGATGTAGGGAGGATGGTGTGTGTGCAGGTCTTACCTTTGCGTTGTGGAGGTAATTTCACAAGTGGGGTAGGATGATGTGTGTGCTAATGTGTGTGCCAGTTGGATGTAGGGAGGATGGTGTGGGATGATGTGTGCGCTAATGTGTGTGCCGGTTGGATGTAGGGAGAATGGTGTGTGTGCATGTCTTACCTTTGTGTTGTGGAGGTAATTGCACAAGAGGGGTAGGACGATGTGTGCGCTAATGTGTGTGCCGGTTGGATGTAGGGAGGATGGTGTGGGATGATGTGTGCGCCGGTTGGATGTAGGGAGAATGGTGTGTGTGCATGTCTTACCTTTGCGCTGTGGAGGTAATTGCACAAGAGGGGTAGGATGTTGTGTGCACTAATTGTACTTTTACCTTGTGAAACAAACGGTGTATTGTTATGTGAGATGTCGGGAGAATGGTGTGTGTGCAGGTCTTGCCTTAATGTTGGAGGTAGTTTCACAAGTAAGGGGAGGATGATGTGTGCGCAAATGTTATACTTACCTTTGTGAAACAAATGGAGTAGTCTTGCTTGCTATCTAGAGTTATATAGGTGTTTCGTATTAGTAATGTAGAGGTTAGTCATTGAGAATTAGTTATTTTTATGTATTACTGATTCATGAGTATTAGGGATCGTTTGGTTGTTTGTTAGGAGTAAAATTATTCATGTATTAAGATAGGCATAACTAGAGTATCATGTTTTATAGTATTTTTAGTTGCTATGTATAAAATTTAGCATATCAAGTACGGTGTTTGGTTACTAGTTTACAAACTTGTATAATTATTAAATGCATAAGTTATGAGAGAATTTTATATACATATAACTAAATATTGCATCAATTAACTACTCTTTGAATTACTAATTGCATAACTCTAATCCGTAACCAAATGACCTTTTAATATTTCATTTTCTACCTTCCATGAAATAATATACAATATATAGTTTGATTTATAACATATATATACTCCAGATTATAGTTGTGCAGGATTGTAAAATTGATAAGCAAATATCATGCACACTCGTATAACTACTAAAATTTGAAAAAAGATTGGGTGTATGCCGATCTTATTTTTACCTCATAAAAATAAAAAATTATTTTCGAAAGACTAGATCGAAAAGGAACAGAAATGAAATAATATTCATGGGTCCAGTTGTAAGAGAAAAAGGAGTTTATTTGGATATCCGCGTGCAGCCCCCCATTTTCATAAACTAGATTTTTGGTCTACTCTAGGCCTTCTTCTTTAATCATGGGAGATTCAAATTTTATTGGTTCGATTAATTTTTATTCGTGTTGCATAAGTTCTATTTTTAAATAACAGATCTTGATGAAATAATCAGTTAGGCATGATCGTGACAGATAAAAAAACCTTAGTAACTTTTTTGCTAGTCTTCACAATAACTTCACTTTCTTAATTATTTGTGCTCAAAGAGGTTATATTATAGTAACCTAATAAGATAGACATAGAAAGGAATGATTAACTTATCAATCTCATGGATATGGATATTGCAGGTTCAAATTATATTCTCGTCTTTCGTGGAATACCACTTGAATGCAATTATTTATTTGTTAAAAAATAGCATTTAGAGAAAAGAAAATTGATTTTCATAATTTTTTTAATTCTTAAAATTAAACTCAAAATTTCTAATTAAGGGAGACGAAATCTATCTCATCATTATTGCTTAATCTATCATGGATTATGCATGTATCTTCTTTTTCGTGTTAAAGAACTATACTATTTTTCTTTTTTTTGAGGGTTGAAAATGAGACACACGAGATATCGAAGAAATAACTTGAAAGTTGCACCTATTATGGCTTTTTAAATAATTAAGGGAAATTTTGTATACGTAATAAGGATAATAGTTTCAAATATTAAAATGTAAAATTATTTTGTCCCGCGTTTTATTCTATGGTTGATTATAAATGTCGATTAATTTCAAGATTATTTTATAATATTATTTATATCAAAATGATAAATTAACTAATTTCATAGAAAAGATGAAATAGTTAATTCAATAAAATATCGCGTGCCAAACAATCCCTTAGAAATTAATGGAGGAAAGGTGGTTAAAAAATACTAAAATAATTTTAAATTATGTCAATCTAAATAGTACACTGACACTAAGATCAAAACTGCAACCTAATAATTATAATTTTACCTAGCATAGTTGCTCGTTTATTAATAATAAATTAAGTAATCGTGGTATAATTATAATGGGACTATTGGACAAGATTAATGAACACGGAAGAGTCAACAACTTATATACTAAAATAAAACAATGTAGTAATTAGTATTTCTACCATTCAATAATAGTCGTCGACTATTGACTTGACACAGAAATAAAGAAGTAGTAAATGATATAGGTAATTCTACCAAATTACCCTTGTTAAATATTCTCTTCGTTTCATATTAGTTGATCAGTTTTCATTTTACATGGTGCTTAAGAAACCATAAATAAGAAAATAACCCCTTAAAAAACTTCTTGAAATTTTACAAACAAATGTAATCACTTTCTAAAAGAATTAGTTGCAAGGGTAATATATGAAAATTTTAATTAATGCTTTCTTGATTTAGTAAAGTGATCAACTAATACGTAACAACTATTTTTAGTATAATGATCAACTAATATGAGACAAAAAGAGTATTAGTCATCTAAATATTAAGAAATGAATAGTATTTAATAACAAAGATAAAATAGACACAAAATAATTATTTATTTATTTAATAAATAAAGTGGACAAATAAAAATGGACATCTTAAAATAACATAGTGGACAAATAAAAATGGACATCTTAAAATAACATAGTGGACAAATAAAAATGGACATCTTAAAATAACATAGTGAACAAATAAAAATGAATAGAAGAATTAATAAACAAATCATTTAGTATAAAATAATTATATTTATTTAAGAAGCAACAATGAACATACCCAATATAATTTAAAAATAAAATAAAAAAATAATTTAGTATGACTATTTTAAAAATTACGTTAGATAATTTGAGACACAGAGAATATACTCCCTCCGTCCCTTTTTAGTTGTCCACTTTAGAAATGACACACAGATTAAGGCAACAATGATTAGCACAGTAAAATTACAATTTTACCCTTATGACAACTTTTCACTTCAAAATTACAACCACTTATTTGAATTCAAGTGAAATAAATTGGAGGGAAACAACATACACTTTTACAATTTTCAAGAAGTGTAAATAAGGGTATAATAGGAAAAAATTTGTTGTCCTTTCTTGATTTGTCAAAATGGACAACTAAATAGGGACAACCAAAAAAGGAAATATGGACAAGTAAATAGGGACGGAGGGAGTAGTATTTTGTGGGTTGTAAAGAGCATTGGGGTTAATGGACATTTAGCACAAAATCCGATGCCACTTCTGCAGTCAGTCAGTCAGTCTCCTCGTTGTTCTAAAACAAATTTATTTAATTTGGATTAAGAATATAGTATAAATAAATATATATTTGCAGAGTTTAAATTGATAATCTAAGATCAGTTGCTATGAATTTAAAAAAAAAAAATTGTACTCGATATCAATGAAAGCTGATTTACAGCGTGACTTATGGAGTCTCAAGTAAATTCAGTAATATTTTTTTTGTCCAAATTATGTATATATGTATTAAAAGATTTATTTATTAATTTAATCTATTTAAAATCAGTTCAACCCACAATTTGGCGCCTCTTAATAAAATTTGAAAAAATTACATAAATACATAACTTATTTTATTATATTCTCTAAAATTTCTTATCATTTGAAAAAATTACAAAAATTCCTATTTCACGCGATATATTAGTCAGATACATCACTTTATGCAATGTATCGATAGAAAAATTCATTTATTTTAAAAATAATCTTATGACATTAATCTTTTTATACTTACTTAAACTCTACACACAAAAAAGTAGCTAGTTAATTGCACTAGATGTTGCTTCGTAGAACTCATTGATGGAGTAGTAATGTTGAAGATAAAGAGTTAAGAGGGTAGATTTTGTTAGACGTTATAAGACGATTGAAAACCTTAAATTATTTGAATTTAATGGAGAGTGTGGGAAAGTCCTATTGAGATAGATTGTGGTTTTTGTCTTCCTTAAGCAAAGAGTTTATCATGCTAAATACTTATTTTAATTTTATTTATTTTACAATTTATCTTCTAATATAATTGTTCAAAAAACCTGATTCTTTGAGTTTTTAGGTCGCAATCAAACTAACAATGTGTTATTGCACCCTATAGAGAATTAATGTGATAATTTCTATAATCTTATCTAATTTAGTATAATCACATATCAATCTTACAATTTGCGGCACTCATCTTATGAATATGCTGAACTTTAGCAACTCAACATTCTATGCTATATAACATCATCGATTTTATAACTAGTAGTGAAAGTTGGGTTGTTAAAATTCAATATATCACAAAATAAATGATGTGAAAATATAAATTCTAAAATAAATATTTTCTTTGTTTAAAAAGAATGATCCATTTTCTTTTCTAGTCGGTTTCAAAAAGATTGACCTCTTTCTTTTTTTGGTAACATTTTAATTTCAGTTTTCTATGTGACATGTGTAAGACCATAAGATTAAAGAACAATTTTATACATTTAACATAACTTTATTTTAGGACCACAAAATCTAAAAGTCTTTTTTATTTTCTTACCCTTCGTATCAAATCAAACTAGATTACTCTTTTTAAAACGGAGAAAGTACTATTACACTGGATGTTAAGTTAAATGTTCGATCATGCTTAGATAGTAGAACAACAACCAACGTAAAATTAATACTTTTCAAAAGTTATTTTTTTTAAATAAAATAATATTTTCAAAATGAACAATTTCTAGGAGTTCCCAAAAGTACTTTTCCTTGTTTGGTCAAACAACTTTTCTATTGTAGTTTTAGGGTGACCAAAGGGTAATTATATTTAATAAATAATTTTGTTTTAGGAGAAGGATTGAGAACAACTATATATATCTCGTGCTTCTCCATGTCAAAATCAGCTTTAATTATTTGACAAACTTTATCTGCTAATATCCAACTTACCATAATTATTACTCTTAATATAAATTATTATTATTATTATTATTATTTTTGAATTGTTAGTGAAAAGATGGGTGGCATTAGGTGATGATTTTGCATGGCTCACATTGTCTGCATGGGACACAAATCACAATCACACAACTTTTACCCCGGGTCCCACTTCTATCATTATATATTAAAAATACATTAAATTATCCAATTTGTTTTTTAAATGAGTTGAATTTATTTTTTTGTCCGTTAAATAAATTAATTTTTATCTTTGACAATCAAATTTATTTATAGTGGAACATGTGTTCTTTGAGTGGAAAACTTGTGGATATTAATATATTATGTGAAAAATTGATATATTTCTAATTGGTTAAAGAGGAGTTTTTGTGTCAAAATATTTGTCACATTTCACTTTTCAAAACTTAATTTGATTACATTTTGAAGCTAATTATGATTAAAAAGTATATTAAAATATTGGTTAAAATTCTTGTAGTTTAAATTTTGGAAATTGAAAAGTGACAAATATTTGCTTCTCTTATTGATTTGGATATGCATTACCTGAGCCGGTGAAAAATTTATCAAAAACAATTTTCTCTATCTTCATAAGATAGGCATAATACTGCTATGATCACCGTCCTCCTCATACCCTATGTAACACCCCGTAGTCTAGTAGGCCACCTAGGGCTAAGTGAGGGTGCAACAAGTCTAGACTAGAGGGCAAGAGCCAAGGCAAAGGGGCAAGGGCCAAGGCTGCCTCAACCTAGGCAAGCACTGCCTCATCTTCACGACCACCACCACGGCCAGTGGTGAGGACCATGACTCGTGGAGTGGTCCGTGGAGCTTGGGCAGTAGATCCCTAAAGGCTACCTAAAGTTGGCACATCACCACGAGCCACTTCACGGTCAGTGGTGAAGACCACAACTTATGAGAAGGCTCGTGGTCATGCCTGAGACTTATGGGGGCCAAAACCTTGAGTCCTAGCTACTGGACCATGGACCACGGGCAGGACCACGACCAGTGGTGAGGACCACGACTCGTGGAGCCTGGGAGTAGGCTGCCTAATGAGGGTTATTTTGGGAAATTTCTAATTAAGTGGGGTCATTTTGTATAGTCTTAGTACACCTATATAAGCTATTTTAACCCTTTTACCACCCCAATTAAGTCATTATTTCCAAAATCCCAAAAGATCCCAAAGTCCCTTCTCTAAAAAATTCTCTCTCTAGAAAACTCAAGAAGAAGAAGAGGATCAAGCTAGGTAAAATTCCTCCAATCTTTCAAGCTTTGTGAGGGCTTTATAATCAAATTATAATAGCTTATTCATCCATGGATTCTTCCATCCATGAATCCCACTAGAATTCCCCCAATTGTGAAGATGAACCCTAATTCTAGTTAGAGTTTCTTCTTATATTGTGGGTATTGTTGTATGTTGATTCAGTTGAGTGGATAATGATCAATTATGATATAATTAGTAGTGAATCATGTTATTATGAAGATATTACATGTTTTCTAAGCTTAATCCTAGTCTAATTGATGAAATTGAAGTAATGTGGGTTTATGCCTTGTGAAGGGAAATTGAGGATTCATAGATGATCTTCTAGAATTGGTGATATGTATAGTAATTGTTCATGAATAAAAGCATGTAGACATGAATTGAATTAGAATAATGTATATATGATGGAGCATGACTAGTAAGGCTTGAGATTGAACCTTTATGATGGTATATGACTAGAATCACTTAAGAGTGAAGCATGTGATTAGAATGCCTTGAAATCTAGGTAGGTATGATGATTATAAGAAGTAAAACTTTGAGAGTAAGACTTGTAGTCATGAATGTTGATTGTTAGGGCTTTGAGAGTAAAACTAATATGTTGAGTTATGTATGTAATGGCTTTGAGAGTAGAGCCTATATGAGAATGGTAGACTAGTAGATATCATTGTTGTGGAAGGACTTCACCCACTTCATCTACCTTATGAATGTTTGAATGCATAAAGTGATAGAATCACTAGAAAAATGGATTGATTGTCAAGGGCATCCATCTATGAGTCATGAGTTAAGTAAGGCTTAATAACTAGTCTAAGGGTTGTGTACTTGGCCCAAATGGATATTGACAATGAGATGGAGGTTCACACATAATCGGGTCCGGGTCTCTAAGATAAATGATGCTCACACCTAGTTGAGTCCGGGCTTCCAAAGTAAAGGGGGAACTCTCACATAGTAGAGTCCGAGTTTTTCCAAAGTAGGTCTCATGGGATAGAAACCTTCACATAGAGAAGTTCGGATTTCTAGTAGCAATCTCCGTATCCAATGAACTAATACATACTTGAAAAGGTATCTCCAAGTGTTCAAAAGCATTAATGAACTAATACATGCTTAATGAAGTATCTCCAAGTGTTCAAACATAATGAACTAAGACATGCTTGAGGAAGCATCTCCAAGTGTTCAAATACCTAATGAACTTATACATGCTTAATAAAGTATCTCATAGTGTTCAAAAGTAAAGAAGAGGGACTAAGATGTACTTAAAGAAGTATCTCCTAGTGTTCCAATATCTTAAAAGAGGGATTAGTCCCCAATGAAGAAGTATGAGTATGATGACCTATAAATGGTACTTAGTATGGATGAGATTATGTGGTCTTATTAATGCATTGCACAAGTATGACTTAAGGTTTCCTAGAAAGTGTTTCTCTTATATGATGTATGTTTAAGTAGGATTGTGCTATAATTGCCTTCCTTTTTATGATTGACTAAATGTGAGAGATTTCCGTGTCTATGAGAATTAAGCTAAGGATGAGATCACAGATGGTAAGTATGTATGATGGCCTAAGGTGGTACTTAGTGTGGGTGAGATTACGGGGTCTTATCCATGCATTGCACAAGTATGACTTGAAGCTACTTATGAAGTATTCTTCTTATGATATGAAGGACTAAGGGTTGAATAATACTTATATTATGCCTATGTTTGAGACTATGCTTATGACTATGTTGTTGTCTCTTATGCTTATAGTTTATGTTCATGAAATATCTCTTATGATTATGGCATATGACTTATATTGACTAACCCCTATGTTATGCTCTTATGATGTTATGCTACCTATCATATTTAGTACTTTTGTACTAACGCATACTATTGCCTACATTCTCATCAAATGTAGGGTCCGGCGATTTTGAGTTCCATTCTTGTGGCTAGGTTTCTAGAAGAGCAAGGAGTTGAAGACTTGGCGAGTCCTTATAACATCGAGGATTTGATCACCTTTCCTTTATGTCTTTCTTTTATGTTTTTGACTTTTGTATGGGCTGCGTCCCAAAGATATTCATGGTCTAGATGGTTTGAGACAAGTGTAATAAGTCTTCCGCTTTGCTTTTATAAAGACTTTGATTGTATGGAAAATGTTTTAAAATTCTATACGTTTCTATTATCTTATGTTATGATATGCTAAGTGGCTTACATGGAGTCCTTCGGGGGTTCTATGTGCCATGTTACATCTAGGGTGTACCCTTGGGCCGTGACAAACTTGGTATCATAGCACAAGGTTTAGAATGGTTCTAGGATATCTCAAACCACGTCTAGTAGAGCCTTGTTCATAAGTGTGAAGCGCGCCACATTTATGAATATGAGGCTATATGGATGTTTAGGAAATCTCACTTCTTCATTCTCTAAGTCGTGCCATAGAGTTTGGCTCTATTAGGTCTTTCTCCTAATTCGTGCCCATTGGTTTTTAGGGTATGGCTAATACAAGAGCATATGCTAGGAGGAATGAGGAAGACAATGTGGACCAAGAGGTTCCTCCCCAAGCTACAATTGACCCTATATGGAGAATATGACTAATGCGGAGTTTAGATCGTCTATCCAAATGTTGGCTCAAGCCGTGACGGCTCAAGTCAATAGAGAGATGGTAGCTCTAGTGAATCCTAATGTGAATTCTGCGGCTTTAAGAGTGAGGGATTTTATAAGAATGAACCCTCCAGAGTTTTATGGCTCCAAAATGGAAGAGGATCCTAAGGAGTTTATAGATGAGGTTTATAAGGTGCTAGCTATCATGGGGGTGACTTTGGTAGAGAAAGCGGAGTTAGCCGCTTACCAATTTAGAGATGTAACACAAGTATGGTATGAACAATGGAAAGATGGTAAGCCGGTAGGAGTGGGGTCAATTGAGTGGGAAGTGTTCAAACTAGCATTTCTTGATAGGTTCTTTCCCCGAGAGTTGAGGGAAGCTAAGGTGGAAGAGTTGATTAACATTAGGCAAGGTAGCATGAGTGTTAAGAAGTATGCCTTGAAATTTACCCAACTATCCAAGTATGCTCCATATATAGTGGTGGATTCGAGAGATAAGATGAGTAGGTTCTTGACGGGTGTGTCTGACTTGGTAGCAAAAGAATGTTGTACGACAATGCTCCTTCATGATATGGATATCTCACGTCTTATGGTTTACTCCCAACAAATTGAGGAGTCAAAACTCAAGGAAAAGAATAGGGAGGCAAAAAGGGCTAGGACTGGTGATGGAAACTTCTCCAATGCTAAGCCTATGGACATGGTAGACCTAAGTTTAAACAAAGGTATTCCGGTAAAGATTTTCCCAATACCCCTAGGTTTAACCAAGAGAAAGGTGGTGAGTCTCCATTACCTAAGCCTACTCTCACCAAGTGTGGGAGAAATCACTATGGTAAGTGCCTAGGCAACATGGAGAGTTGTTATAGTTGTGGAAAAAGTGGGCACAAAATGAGAGATTGCCCGGTGCTTAAGGCTAAGGGAAGAGAGGATAAATAAGTTGCCACTAGTGGTTCAGATGGGGAGCCTCAAAAGAAGAATATGTTCTATGCTCTTCAAGCTAGAGATGAACAAAAGTGACCTCCGAATGTTGGTTTCGGTATGTGCTTTATGCTTTATTAGATTCCAGAATACTTGTCTTTTGTGACTTGATGTTGTCTTTAGTATGAATGAGATTCGTTGTTGTTTTATGTTATAGACTGTGCTTAGAAAGTCTACCTAGGCTTACTCCCAAGGGGGAGATGGTGTGCCTAGATAGCAAGGTCATTGGGTATTTATGTGTGGCCATGATTTCTTTATGTGCATTTTTTTTCTCTTTTAAGAAAAGGAAAATCTTATTTCCCATGTTCATGAAAAAGCTTAGGTCTTGATAGAAATGACTTATGTGAATTGTTTTTCTCATGTTGTGGAGCATTGAGTAGAGTTGCCTATAGAACTTCATGAGATGAATATATGAGCATGCCTTAGTTCGGATTTGAGAGATTCCTCTGTGAATGAATGCTTTTTGAGAGAATATTGCATAGAGGCTCCATGAGTGTATGTTGAGCATGGTTTAGCTAGGAAAGGGTAGTTCCTCCTTGAACATGACTAGTTATGAGAATTTCATGCATTTTGGGTTGTTAGATGTAGTTCCTACTTCCTTGTGTTGCATTGAGTATATTTGAGTTTGGAGTTGATGTTTCCTCCTTAGTTGTGTGCATTTAGATGTGTTGCATGCATGATGGGCTGCTAGTCAAGAGTCGTTTCCTTTAAGAGGTGCCAAGAATGTCATTCGAGGATGAATTTTCCTAAGGGGAGATATTGTAACATCCCGTAGTCTAGTAGGCCACCTAGGGCAAAGTGAGGGTGCAACAAGTCTAGACTAGAGGGCAAGAGCCAAGGCAAAGTGGCAAGGCCCAAGCCAAGGGCCAAGGACTCCCCAACCTTGGAAAGCACTGCCTCATCTTCACGACCACCACCACAGCCAGTGGTGAGGACCACGACTCGTGGAGTGGTCCGTGGAGTTTGGGAAGTAGCTCCCTAAAGGCTGCCTAAAGTTGGCACATCACCACGAGCCACTTCACGGTCAGTGGTGAAGACCACGACCCGTGGGATGGCTCGTGGTCATGCTTTAGATTTATAATTGGGGCCAAAACCTTGTGTCCTAGATACTGGACCATGGACCACGGGCAGGACCACGGCTCGTGGAGCCTGCCGTGGTACCTGAGAGTAGGCTACCTAATGATGGTTATTTTGGAAAATTCCTAATTAAGTGGATATTAAGTGGGGTCGTTTTGTATAGTATTAGTACACCTATATAAGCTATTTTAACCCTTAAACCACCCCAATTAAGTCATTATTTCCAAAACCCCAAAAGATCCCAAAGTCCCTCATCTAAAAAATTCTCTCTAGAAAACTCAAGAAGAAGAAGAAGAGGGTCCAGCTCGGTCAAATTCTGTCACACCTCACCCTAGGTTAGGTGGACAAGTACCATATGAACACATGCTTTACAAGTGACCTATGACGAGAAAGTGAACTGCTATGCTTATAGATTTGCTACTAAGAAGCTACATATACAACACATGTCGACTAGTTGAACCAATACATATAACAGGTAGAACTATGATTACAGATGATAGTTTTAAAATGTCTACAAAGCCTCTACTAGAATCCATGACTGTACAACTATCAAAATACGCATAGTAAAGACTCGGCAAAGCCCCGAATCAACTTGGAGCTCACCAACAACCGCTGAGTATCATGTGCTTCTATTGGAGAGATCTACTAGTTGAGTACATATACCTGCAGCATGGAATGCAGCATCCCCAATAAGGGACATTAGTACGAAAGAATGTACTGAATATGTAAGGCATAATACAACCATATGTAAAATGAGAGCTCAAGTGAAACCAAATACAAATAGGTAAGGATTAGAGACCACATTTGCTTATACTTTTGGAATCGTGTATGTTACATTCTTTTCTTTACTTTTCTGTGCGTTCTAATCTTTATAAGGCATATGATACAAATGATCAACTGATCAGTGGTAGAAGAGGATGACCCATGCTAGGCTTTCGCCCTTGAGCTGCCACCTTTCTATACCAATTGGGATCGGCCCATGCTAGGCTTTCGCCCCTGTGCTGCCACCTTTCCATACCATTTAGGATTGACCCATGCTAGGCATTTTCCCCTGGGCTGCCACCCATTATTATACAAATTGCTTCACTTATATTCTTTAATCTTTGAGATTGTTGTTTTGATGTTCATAACTCTTTTGAGATTATTCTTTTGATGATCATAACTCTTTTGAGATTGCTATTTTGGTGGTCATAATCATTGTTGAGACTTGGAACTATGAACCACTAGTAGAAGACATGTGAATATGGACTTACGATAATAACAATGACATGGGAAGCAAATGTGACACCAACGTAATACTTAGGAGCTTATCTGACTCAGTAAGCATTTTGATATCTCAAATTGAAGCACATATCAAGTGAAGAAATTTAACATTTAGCCAAGAGATTTGAACTCTATATGGTAGCCAAATACTCACTAACAAATATCAAATACAAGGTACACATGAAAGTGGAACCAAAGGAGAACGTGGGCAGATTCAACTTAAGGACGGATACATATTCCAAGTAAGTACATATAAAATGTACAATAGAGCAAGTAGGGATCTTGTGAGGTAACATAATAGTCTAACACAATGGAGTAATAACCAATAAAGGGAACATATGAACATGTGACAAAATGATATATGTGATGGAATAGACAATTGAAGCAAGTTGGCTTGATATGGGCAGATTGTATATCCAACATATAAACATATGTACCATGTGTAATCTAGGATCACTTTGATTTATATAAGGGGAATATGTGCCAAGGGTACTTTGACGATGAAATACATTTAAACCTTGCATGCTAATACTTGGTAGAGTAAGCACACACATTGTTGACACCCAATTTTGGACATCCACAATATATATTAATCATCGAGTTTCTTAAATTCCAAACGATTCGAAATAATTGACTTCGTAAAGTTCAAAATATTTTTCAAGTTACTTTTAATTAATGTGGAGATGTCGAATTTCGGCACCTTGAACCCTTCCGGGAGGTCTAAATTCGGATGTATGCACATGTCTTCGTAACTCAACCTGGCGACCTCAGGAATACAGTTCAACTCCTTCATGGCTTTTCGAATTTCCTCTTTCATATCTATCTTGGCGGTATCTTCTTTTGACCTCCACTCTCTCTCCCTTTCCTCATAGTGGTCGAGCTCAGAACAATTGGAGTAAGGCTCATTGGGGACTGGGATTTGGAAAGAGCCTTACTGATGTTGTGGTGGCTCAGCCCGCCCTTGCTGATCAGAATGAACTGATCCTACAGTTGATGCAACAAATTGAACTATTTGTCCAATTCGTCGGTGTTAGTTCCTCTGCGAGAAGGGATTCCGTTATTGCTATATTTGTCGGTCTTGGATAACGCATTGGGATGCGTGCTTGGTCAACATGATGAGACTGGGAAGAAGGAGCGAGCCATTTATTACTTGAGCAAAAAGTTTACTCCATATGAGGCTCGTTACACTCTTTTGGAGACATCTTTCATCACGCCTTGGGGTGTATATCATTATCGGGTGATGCCATTTGGTCTCAAAAATGCCGGTGCTACTTACATAAGGGCTATGGCGACCATTTTTCACGATATGATTCACAAGGAGATCGAGGTGTATGTAGATGATGTCATAATCAAGTCCCGCGAGAGTTCAGATCACTTGACTCACTTGAGGAAATTCTTTGATCGTCTACGCCGATATAATTTGAAGTTAAATCTCGCCAAATGTGCTTTTGGAGTACCAGCTGGCAAGTTGTTGGGATTTATAGCCAGCAGGAGGGGCATTGAGCTTGACCCTTCCAAGATTAAGGCGATCCAAGAATTACCTCCTCCGAAGACCAAGAAAGAGGTGATGAGTTTTTTGGGAAGGTTGAACTACATCAACTGGTTCATAGCTCAATCCACCATGGTGTGCGAGCCCATCTTTAAGTTGTTGAAAAAAGATGCCTCGACCAAGTGGACCGGAGAATGTCAAACTGCTTTTGACGCCATAAAGAACTATTTGTCCAATCCGCCGGTGTTAGTTCCTCTGCAAGAAGGGATTCCGTTATTGCTATATTTGTCGGATAGTGTTGACCGGTTTCTGACACTAAGACCACTCCGATTCCTTTCCCTTGATGATTCGCCGCTCCATCAAAGAACACTCTCCAACCAGGGTACGCTACAGAAATATCCTCACCCACAAACGCTACTTCTTCATCAGGAAAATAAGTCTTGAGCGGTTCATACTTTTCATCAACTGGATTCTCTGCAAGATGATCAGCCAAGGCTTGTGCTTTTATCGCCTTCTGGTCACATACACAATGTCAAATTCGCTCAAGAGCATTTGCCATTTAGCCAACTTCCCGGTCGGCATTGCTTTCTGGAAAATATACCTCAACGGGTCCATCCTGGAAATAAGGTATGTGGTATAAGAAGACAAATAATGTCTCAACTTTTGAGCGATCCAAGTTAAAGCACAACATGTTCTGCCTGATATCCCAGCCTCTTCTTCGATGACCGCATTGATCTTCTCAAAAAGGCCCAAGATTTCTTCCCCCAAACCGTTGTCGATGGCATACTCCTGCACTGGGAACGACTGGTACAGATGAGGAATTGGTCTGGACAATGCTTGATCAACATTTTTGCTCTTCACCCCTGCTCCATCAGCCTCTGTGGGGACATACCCCAAACCAAACTTTGCTCGTTTAGCGGGGATTTGGACAGGCACGACAATTCCTTGAAAGTGTTTCCCCAATCCGAAACCTGGTTCGAAACCACTATGGAGCATGACAGTAGCAATCATCTTGTACACGTAGGGCATAGGAGGTTGCGGAGCCAAATCATTACCGGTGTCATTTACCAGCTCCACCATGTAGAAATCACAACCTCGAGAAACCTCGTGAACGAATCGACGCATACCCATCAGAGTGACTCCCCTCACCATGAATGACCAATTCCTGATCCTTCCAAACAAATTTCATCAGTTGGTGAAGGGTAGAAGGCAAAGCCTCAGCCATATGGATAAACAGTCTTCCAAGAAGCAAATTGTAGCTGGTATTGATGTCCAACACCTTAAACTCCACAGTGAATTCTGCATCTGAGTTTATTAGTGTCAAAAGCAGTCATCCTTATAAGTACTATGTTGTTTAGATATATTAAGGCCTAGCAACTAGCAAATGTGTGTTAAGTTGAGTTTCTCCTCCTTTATGCATCTTGTTGACTGTTGTGAATATATATATATATACTTGTTAGTCTATTACACTCTAATTGATTGAATTTATATCTTTTTGTAACATATTTATGCTTAGAGAATTTATTGAAATGGGTAAAAAGAAAAAAAAATTATATTACATTAGAGATTGTTCAAATGCCCCCTAGAACATACAATGATATGCTTCAACTTAGCACCTTGCTTACTAGTATTGTTTACATGGTATTTTTGGCTTAATTCCCTTTCAGTTGACAACAACAAATGATTCATTTTAAGTGTTTAGTTCCTGCTTTAATAATTCATGCGTGTCTCTGCTTATTGACTAAATTTTATTTTTATTTTTGAATCTAATAGTTACCTTGTATTTGTTCTTCAAGCTGAAAATACTTTGAAAAATAATTGGGGTGTTCCTTGGGGTCTAATACACGGAGATGAATACTTGTTTTAGCATGTTAGTTAATTCGAAGTGTTTTTAACCTTTCCTACTAAAGTACTCAATTTTTGATGCCTTATTGTAGTAATATTG
>JAJOOF010001806.1:0-24734 GCA_029582545.1 Solanum lignicaule | reverse complement strand
AGTTCCACGCAGTGTCGGTTCTACAAGGTTTTATTTATAAAAAAAAAAAAAAAAAAAAAGCAATTTCAGTGGTCTAATTTTTTTAGCAATAATAATTTATAATTTTAAAAAAATATTAATTACTACTTGAAAAAGGTGAACTTTTAATATTAGGCACTCTATAGCTATAGTTTGCTTAATTACGAATAAGAGCAAAATGTTAAGGGAGGAAGCAGGAGAGAGGCGAGCGATATCTGAGAAAGAGGAGAGAGTGTATTTTTTCGCGAGTTTTGGAGAAAAAAAATATAAATATAAACCGATTTGTATAAAAATGAATACATATTAAGAGGCGAGAGAGGGAGGAGAGAGGTGAGCAAGATCGAGAGAGAGATGAGAGTGGATTGTATTTTGTATTTAATATTGCATTGTATTCTGTATTTATTTTACATTATATTCTGTATTTATTTTTTTATCAATTAATTCAGAATACAACAAATTGTATTTTCTATTTATTTTGCATTGTATTCTTTATTTATTTTATATCAATTGTATTCAGAATACAACGAATACAACTGTATTCCTCCTCTCTTTGATTGAATACAAATACATTTGACAGAGAGGATGAATGAATATTGTATTCGTACGAATACAAATACAATTGATACAAAAATACAAAATACAATTGAAATAAAAATACAAAACTTTCACCTATATTTGATGAATACAATTGACACATAATAAATTTGAGTTGAATTTCTGCTCATTGGTGTAAGAGAGAAAAAACAGAGAAAGAGAGAGGGTGAGAGAGAGGAGAGAAAAAAATGTTTGCTTATGTTATTTTTTAAAATATATTTAAACTATAACTATTTTTCATAAATAACGTGCTAATTTTGACTAATTCTATAATTTTTCCTAAAATAAAGAATTATTAAAAAAAGTTTGATGTTCATAAGAAGAATTAAATAAATTATCAGTTCGAAGACAATTGTCGGATTTTAAAATAATAACTTTGCATAAAAATTTAAGATTGGATATTATAGGATCATAACAAATTAAAGGATGATAAGAAATCAACTTTACATTGAAATCTTTTTGATTTTGTACTTTTATCTTTATCTTTGGTTGCATTTTGTCGGAACTTGAAGAGTTTCAATTGATTTTGAACTCTGCTGACAGACATCTAATAAGCAAAGGCTCACCCATTTTTGTGGTCCGTAGTGCACACGATATCTACCAAGGCTGGGCTGGGCCCCCTCCAATACTCTGACATTGACAACTTTTACAACAATTACCAAACAATCATACTACTATATGATCAGTTAAAAAAGGCCTATCTTCGTTTGTGTATATATACATATATAGTTCTGTAAAACAAAATCAATGAGACCAAGAATTGAATTTCGTCTCTCTGAAAGTTGAGGTAATTTAGAAAAGCCAGTCAAGGCTGTGAAATGTATATGATATTCAAGCGATTGATCATCGGTGGAGAAGAAGGCGAGTGGGAAAAAGAAAGATAAAGAAGAATCGAAGTAGCATAATATTTCAATTTTTTAGAAGATTTTCAAAGTATCTAGAAGATTCATCACCGCGATTCCAGTTTACGGTAAAATTAATTCTCTCCCTTATTTTTCTTTGATTCTAATGAAATTATTCATGTATTTGAATTTGTGTATATATATGTTTGTCGATCGAGTAAGTTGTATTGTTTCAGAAATTTGAGGCAACAATGATGAAGAAAGAGGCGGAAACTCAGATGAAAAATGAAGTTCAATTTGTAAAGTGTGAGTGTTGTGGATTGACAGAGGAATGTACAGAGGCGTACATAGCAAGAGTTCGGGAAAGGAATGAAGGGCAATGGATATGCGGACTGTGTGCGGAGGCGGTGAAGGATGAAATGGTGAGATCGTCATCGGAGAGAAGGATTGGAAGAGGTGAAGCTTTGAATCAACACATGACATTTTGCAAAAAGTTCAGAGCAAAGAGTCTGCCCCCGAATCCGACGGGGGAATTAATATCAGCAGTGAAGCAGTTGCTGCTGAGGAGCTTGGATTCGCCGCGATCTAATCCGGTGAGTAGAGGAGGTTTGGTTCGATCGCAGAGTTGCTTTTCAGCTATTGATAGTTGAATGAGATGATATTGGGGAATAATTAATAATTGAAGTAAATAGTATTGGGCTACAATAAGTTTTGCCATTGTTGTTGTTGGACAATTATTTAGTGAAATTTATTTATTTGGATTGAATCAATTGAAGATTTGCTTTAGTTTTGCTAGATCTAATACAAATCAAACTAAGTTACAAGGCAATTGATATCGAAATGTTACTACTTTTCTGTAAATAACTTCTTATAATGAAAAATAAGAGCTAAAAGCCTTTTTGATTATGAGTCTGAAGAGTCTCCTAATGCAGAATTTTCACCCAAATATTTTTGGACATACGTGGTTTAATAGTTTCAAGTGGTTAATTTAAGCAATTATTGATCGAACAAAGCCAACATATTCTAGATTGGTGTTTAGAGCAATTTGATTTGACAATGTTGTTCATTTGGTTGGGAATCATACTATGCAAATCTAGCGGCGGCCATCAAATACTTGTATAAAGCTGATGAGATTGATCTGAAGAAAATTATCTAGTTGATGAAATGGAAGCTTGTGATAAGAATGAACTCTCAAGCTTTAAAGTGTGTTTTATGGAGTAATGGTCAGATCAATTATGTTGAATGAGGTAGAGTATTGGTCAGTCAAGAATTCGCATGTTAAGATTAAAGATGAGAGTAGCATAAATAAAGAGATTGAAATGAATGAGTGTGTGGGCATATTAGGAGATATAGGATCAGGAATGAAACTATTTGGGACAAGACATGAGTGATCTCTGTTGTAGACAAGATAAGGAAAACAAGACTGCGATGATTCATGCATATGTACGGAAGATGAGGTCGGAGAGGTTTGCTATAGTGAGTATAAAGAGAGGTAGATGTATGCCTTTTTTTTTTGGGAGATGTGATTAGATAAGATATGGATCACCTACAAATTACAGTAAGGCCATGACTCTAGATAAGAAGGTATGAAGGTCGAGAACTAGAGTAGAAGGTTATTAGGTAGTCGAACGTTGTCTAGTTCCTTATCAATATTGTTATTATAGCTCACTTACTATTTTTTTTTCTTTGGTTTTAGTAGTACCCGTTGTTTCTTTGCTTCAATTATCATGTTATTTATTCTTGCTACTTGTTATCTTTTTGGATTATTTTCAGCATGACTTTTTCACTATTGTGTTTGCTTTACATACTTGATTTTTAATATACTTACTCGGGTTGAGGGTATATCGGAAACACCCTTTCTATTTTCACAAGATACGGATAAAATTGTGTAAACATCACCCTCTCAAACTCCATTTATAAGATTATTCTGAGTATGTATTGTTGTTTTTGTAATTTAGTAAATGGGAAAAGACATAAATTTCCTCTTGAACTTGTTTCAAAAAGTCAATTACACGCTTATACTATCATGACGAGTTATTACACACCTTTACTACTTAAATGAATTTAATACAACTCTAAAACGTGTAACAGTTAATTAATAAAGAAAAACAAAAAGGATATAACAATATGTGGCGTATTACACTTGTTGTCACACTAGCGCTACATCAACACCATGTCATAAATTATAATTGTTATATCCTTTTTGTTTTTCTTTATTAATTAACTTTGCTTTTGTTAACTATATTTTACACTAATTAATTCCTAATTAATTATTAAAATTCTCTATAAAAATATCATCGATGTATGTTGGATTTTTTCAAAAAAGTTATATTTTTTAAGAATCCAATAAGATTTTTGGGAGTCCTAGCAATATTGGCAGTAAATACCCACCCTCTACATATCTAATATCTTAGTCATGTAGTCTATGTGGGATTGGAATTCAAGGTTGTAAAAAGTGAGACAACAGTCCTTGCAATACTGAAGGGGATATTCCATATTCTATCAAGTTGGTTGATACTTTGAGACTTTAAATCATAAGCAGAGAAACAAGATACAAGTCCCAATCTAGTTATTGCTAATGTGAAGGGCCTATATTGACAATTTATTGGAGAAATATTCCTTGAAAAGTTGTGAATATTATAAATTTTATAATTTTTGTTTTATGCTCATTAAAAAAGTAGTATATAAAGAGTGCATCACAAGTACATGATATTTTTGGATGGGGAAATGCCTACTGATTGTCTTTTCCTACTAAGTTGCTTCAATTTAGGCAATTTTAAGGCAAATCACTAGCCTACGCCTAGGCTAAGGCCAAAAATAAGTCATAATCAACAATACACAAGGGTATATAACTATAACAAGGCATGATACAACAATGAAAATAAGATAGACCCTTTCATACCACCTCCGATCATTGCTACGGTATCAAATAAATGATCATGGCATTAATACGGTCTAAACAATACACATTACATAAATTGTGGATCCAAAATCAGGTAAAAAAAATGGGTCAGTGGGCCCCACGTGTCAACTAGTCCCAACAAGCTCAAGGACCTTGTCCCCAAAAGTTGGGCACAATTCGATCCAATTCACACCCAAAACAGTCCACACAAAATAAGAGCATCAAAACCACCATTAAAGAGGGAAAGAGAGTCCTTCGGGAGGAAAATTACCTCAAAAATGAGTCCCCAACTCAAACCCTACGACCCCTATGCAATGCTCCAACAATTCGCAACGATTGACACCAAACTTGAGCTGAAACGAAGCTCAATAGCTCAAGAAATCGAACTTAGAAATTGGAATTGTGAGCAGAAATTTGGGACATATCACAATATAACATCAGTTAAAGGACCGCAAATGTGAGCCTTAGGGCCACGAATGTGGTAATCAATTGGACCAGGTCAATGGTGATCCTTCTCCGTGAACGCGGGAGTCTTTTTGTGATCACGTGGGTTGGAATCCCATCTCTCCGTGAATGCGGAGCTGAGCCCACAAGCGCGATGGTTCATTTAATAAACTTTCACGAACGCGACTCAAGGCCCGCGAACGTGAGCACAAGATTACGGTGCACCAACAAAGGTTGCACCAGCTCAGGACGGGGGATCAAGATTCGTTCAGAACCCATGCACACAAACAAACAGTGCTACCCAATCGAATTCAACATTTCAAACTCAAAGGAGATGTCAAAACTTCCAACGGAGGTCGTCCCGACAAAAAGTGAGTCACACACCCAAGGCTCCATTTTTTCCAAACCCCAGAAGGTAGCGCGAAATGAGTCTAAAAGTCTCAGGACCCAAACCAAGGGTCCTTCTAGACTAAACTCAACCTTCAGAAGCTAACGAAACTATCAAAATTGCATGATGAGGTCATTTCCCAGAAGTTTTGACCGAAGTCAACCGTTTAAGCTTCGAAAGCTCCAATACATGATAACTCACACAAAAATCAAATGAACGACCAGGAGACAAAATTGTTAGTCTCAACAAGTCATAAATGACTCCGAGTCTCAACAGGAAAGCTCTAAATGCCGAAAATATCGCAATACATAGAAAACGACCAGAATGGTCATTACAAATTATTCATCACTTTGCATTATAAAATTTAGAAAAATCGATTTCATATTAAGGCCTCATTTTGAAATTTGACTTTAGGCAACCAATAGTATTGAGCCGCCCCTGTTTGCAAATGACATAGTTTTGATTGGCGAGATATTAATCGAAATTAATGATAGACTAGAGGTATGTTGATAGGCTCTAGAGTCCAAATGGTTCAAGTTGAGCCTGACTAAGAAAATATATTGGAGTGCAAGTTAAGTGATGTAAACCATATGTATGATGTGGAAGTAAGGATTGATATACAAGTCATCCCCAAGAAAGAAAGTTTCAAGTATATAGGGTTGGTAATCCAAAAAAAAATAGGCAGATAGATGATGATGTTACATATCATATGTGAGTAGGTTGGATGAAATGGAAGCTCACATAAGGTGTCTTGTGTGATAAGAATGATCGATCAAGCCTTTAGGTGTGTTTTATAGAGCAATGATCAAATCAACTATGTTGTACGAGGTAGAGTACTATTGATCAGCCAAGAAATTATATGTCCACAAGATGAGAGTAGCATAAATAAGGAGATTGAAATGAATGTGTGGGCATACTAGGAGAGATAGGATCAGAAATGAAACTATTTGGGACAAGGTAGAAATGACCTTCGTTGTAGACAAGATGAGGAAGACAAGACCGAGATGATTCATGCATGAATACAGAAGATGATGTACGAGAGGTTTGTTATATGGGTATAAACAGAGGTAGAGGTATATGCCGAAAAAGTTTTGAGGAGATACGATTAGATAGGACATGGATCATCCTCAACTTAACAAGCACATGACTCTAGATAAGAAGGTATGAAAGTCGAGAACTAGAGTGGAAGGTTATTAGGTAGTCGAACATTGTCTAGTTCCTTATCAATATTGTTATTATTACTCTCTTACTATCTTTTTCTTTGATTTCAGTAGCACCTGTTGCATTTTTTGCTTAAATTATCATGTTATTTGTTGTTGCTACTTATTCCCTTTTCAAATCATTTTTAGCATGATTTATTCACTATTGTATTTGCTTTACATATTTGACTCTTACTTTACTTACTCGGACCAAAGGTCGGAATCAACCTATATTCACAAGATATGAATAAAATTGTATAAACACCACTCTCATAAACTCTACTTATAAGATTATACTGAGTATGTATTGTTGTTATAGTTTAGTAAATCTAAATTTTTGGTAATGATACTTTTAGGGAAAAGGGTCTGAAAAATACTCTAACTTTGGTCGAAATTGCTGTTACGATATCAAACTTTATGGAGGACCTTTTACCCCTGCACTATTTAATAGTGTATTTTAAAGGTATATATGTGCCCACGTGGACACATTACTATTTATAATGATGCAATATTTATGATGTCCACGTGGGCACATATATACCTTTAAAATACACTATTAAATAGTGCAAGGGGTAAAATGACATTTCCAAAGTTTGATATTGTTACAACAATTTTTGTCAAAGTTCGGATATATTTCAGACCTTTTCCCCATACTTTTATATTGTAAAAAATAAATTTTCTACTTCTGTGTTTGCTTCTTTAGTTTCAAGAAGCAAAAAGTTGTAGCTTATTTCTCACAATAGAAAAATTGCTTATGTTGTTGTTCAAAGGCTCTGATTTTATTTTGGCCAAATACTTCAACTTGTTATTTTTTTAAAAGGTGTTTTTGGTTTTTTTTTTTTTTAAAAAATTGATCAAACATGATATATAATTTAAATTCTCACTTTTTTAAATTTGGAAAGGACAATTTGAAATCTTCTCAAGTCATGATACATTAAGGTAGATAGTTATGCATGTAGCACAGTAGCGATATTGCTCAAACTCTGTAAAAGTATCGATCGATCGATGTATATTGGATTTTTTCAAAAATAGTGTATTATTAAAGAAATCAATGAGCTTTATAATATCTTTGGGAGTCCTAGCAATATTGGCAGCAACTAGCCACTCTCTACATATATCTTAGTCATGTAGCTATGTGAGATTGGAATTTAGAGACAACATAGTCCTTGCAATACTTAAAGGGATATTCCATATTCTAGCAAGTTGGTTGATACTTGAGAGTGATTCTTAATTAAATCATAAGCAGAGAAACAAGTACTTACATGATATTTCTTAATTCCATATTGGAGAATATTCCTTGAAAAGTTGTGAATATTATAGATTTTATAATTTTTGTTTTATGCTCGTTAAAAAAGTAGTATATAAAGAGTGCATCACAAGTACATAATATTTTTGGATGGGGCACATCGATCTAAGCTGCCTAATATTTTTTATGGAACAAGTAACTCAATATATATGTTAGTAACAGATAAAATTCTCCATGCATAATATTATATTCTTCTCAAATTCTACTTGTGAAAATATCTATAGGGTATATTATTGTTTTCTTGTTATATTAAAGCAGATGGAAAAATAATTACAATATGAAATAAGTACTAATTAATTCATCCGTTCATTTTTACTTGTTCACTTTGAACTTTGCACGTTCCTTAAGAAATAATGATTGATATGTATTATATCACAATATTCATATTAATTCATGTTTTGTCTTAGATTTTGATAAATGATTCGAGTAATAAATTATTATTGTTAAGGGTAAAATATGAAAAGAAAATTCTCTCAATATCTAAAAGTTACGAGTTAAAGTGAAAATATGTTTTTAGTATTATGGACAAGTTAAAATTGAAACGGGGAGGGAATATTTCTTGGGAGGAAATGGCCTTTTAAGATTAGTGATTTACTGTTTTGTATCTTGTTTGATTATTATTATTATTATCATTATGAATCAAATATTTCATGTTACCTCTCATTGAAAATGCTAATCTTTTCCATAGAAAATTCTTTTTAATTGTCACATCAACTACTTTAGGAACCAAAGAACTAGTCCAGCTTTAGATTTATGAAATCATCATACTCATTGCTTATTCACAATTATTCATTGACAATCATTTATTTGATTTCTCAGCAGTAAATTAGTCCAGCTTTAGATTCCATGTGATCATCAACATTACCAATTATTACTGTAGATAAACAAAAAAAACATTTTTGGCATTGTTTCTGTTGTCTTCATTCCTAATGTTGAACTGTCAAATGGAAATTAATGCAAAACCAACATACATTCCAATAAATAAAATTGAGCTGTCATATAAAATATTAATGGCAACATGTAGAATAGAAATCAATTATGATATGGTTCACATGCAATACAGGCTGGTTTCTCCAGGTGTGGCATTTGTTGCTATTGCGTGACATGAATAATTTTGAGTAGAACCAACATTTTTATATGTAACCCCTAGAACGTATGTTTTTTTTAATTTATATATAATAGGAGAGGCAAAAACTGTCATCATAAAAAATAATATTTACCATTTGTTAAGAAATTATAAAGTAAGAAGAAGGACAGAGTAGGCAGAAGAGAGAAAACTTATTATTTCTCCGAAAGGGGTGAATTTACAATGAAGGAAACCCCTTTATTTATAGGGGAAAACTGACTTGGTCCCCAAGTAGGATTCCTAACTTTACCCCAAAGGGATATACATAATTGTAACACCTCGGATTTGAAAAAAAATGTTAGAAAGGGCCAAGCGGGGTGGACCATGGAATCCTCTACGGAGCCCTAGACGGGCCGTGTAGAGGACCATAGTCCGTTAAGGAGCTCATGAAGGTTTCCTAGAACCTGTCCCAAGCAGGGGTCACCTAGACAGATGCCCAGACGGCCCGTGGTGACTTAGCCAGCTCGTCTAGTAGGTCGTCAAGTCACCCAGTCAGAAAGGGTTTCACCCCAAGTCAGTGTTAAGGACCACGGACGTCTAAACGGTCTGTGAAGCTTCACATGGACCGTGAAGTCGTTCGTGTAGGAGACTTATCAAACTTAGAAGTTTGGGTCAACTTCAAACAATCATATCTTTCAGCACAAAGTGAATTAGGTGGCCCATGAACTATCAAATTAAAGGTTTTTGAGTCTTCTTTCCAACACCATCGAGTTTGCCTAATTCCGAGCCAGGAGTAAAAAGTTATGCCCGTTTTTACTATTTTGGGCAGGGCATCTTCACGACCTGCTAGACGGGACGTGGTGATCATGACGGTCGGTGAAGTCCCTCGTGAGAGGCACTTCAGCAGTTTTAAGTCAAGGTCGTTTCAGTCTTTTCTCAATTATTTTAACTCAATACTATGTCGTTTTTACCTTCTACCCTAGGCCCTATATAAACTTTTACCCCCCAAAATCACCCAATTCAATTCATTCTCCTAAATTCCCAAAAGTTGATCAGGTTCATCCTCTCAAATATTTCTCTCTAAGGAAGAAGAAGAAGTCTAGAGTTTCAAGATCAAGTCTCCAAATCCTCCATTAATTGCAAGTTTTTGGCATCAAGGTATGATAGTCTTCACCTATGGAGCTCTGTCCTCCATAAGGTTCTAAATTCTCCAATTTTGTAAAGTTAGGTTCCCCAATCAAATTAGAGTTTTATTCAATTTCCATGGATTCCTTTCAATGTTGATCCAATTGATTGTTTTATGTCTTCTTATGCATGAATTGAAGTAATTACATGTTTCTAAGTTGAATTCTCATGAACCCATGCAAGAACCATGATTTTGACTATGAACCATGAAACATGAATTATCAAGATATACATGTCTTTTCTTTATGAAATTGATGTAAATGAATTTGAGGATGCTTTGACTTTGAAAACATGATGAAGCTTATGAATTATTGAAAATGCATGTTTTATGAAAGTAATACTTATGACTCAAGTAGGCTTATAGATGAAGGTATCTAATTGTTCTATGAAGCTTAGCCATATGACATGAACGACATCTAGATTTGCCCTCAATGCTTTTCAGGCTATTTTCCTAAATTAGGTCTTGATTAATATGGTATCCGAATATGCCATCAATGATTATAGATCACGCTTTCAAAACTATTTTCATTAGTAGCAGGATATTTATAGCATGAAGTGAATGATTATGGGGCTAAAAAGCTATTATGAAAAGATCATGGATGGTGAAAGGTTTTCTCACGCATGGTATAAGGAGCTACTCTATGATGTTTCTAGCTTAGATTGGTTGCTTAATTGTGTCTTTTCATGGATGATGAGAAAAGCGACGATTACCCATATCCTATACTGATAAGACAAGTTAAGATTAATAACTATTCTATGGGATTTATGCTTAGCACCGAGTGTACAAGTGGTGACTACCCATGTCCCATAACTATGTGTCATCATAGGATGATTGTCTTAGATAGACATTATCTAGTGGATCCATGTAAGATAGAATTTCATGGTCCTTACCTTGGCAAGTAGGGCACCCCTTTTCGGTGTGGGGTAGACACCGGATTCCATGTTATAGCTCACATGGTCTCTATGTTGGTTAAAGGCAAATCTCCCACAATAATGATGAGCTAAGGTTATTTCTAAAAGTATCTCACATGTGTTCAAAGATGATTTTTACTTGCATTTACCATGATCATATGATTTTGTTTCTAACAGCTTATCTTATGCTTTAACTTGGTCTTTGTATATCACGAAAAGTCTGTTTAGCATGATTTCATAACTTTTATGCATTGCTATCATACTTGGTACATTCTTTGTACTAACGCCTACTCTTGCCTACATGTTTCACTAATGTAGGGCCCGACGCTCCTATTTCGTATCCTTGTGGCTAGTGATTACTTTAGTAGTTGTGAGAAATAGTGAGTCCTCATGTTCCGAGGACCAAACATTTTATTTCTTATCGTCTTTAATTTAAGATAGTGTATGTGATGCATGAGTTACGTCCCAATCACTCTTGATGTAATATAAGGCTTTGAGACTATTTAAACTTCCACTTCATTTTATCAAACACTTTGATATAAAACTGTCTTTTAAACTCTTTAATTCTTTTATCTTGTATGATGTATGCTAAGTGGTTTGTGTAGGGCTTTTTGGGGTCCTATGCGTTATGTCACTTCTAGGGGATACTTTGGGTCGTGACAAACTTCGTATTCAGAATAGAAGGTTTAGAAATGTCCTAGGATGTCTCATAAGCCACATCGAGTAGAGTCTTGTTCATGAGTGTGAAGCGTGCCACATTTATGAATGCTAGGCTATAAGATGTTTAGGAAATTCCATTTATTTCATCATTCTAAAGTTGTGCGATAGTGTGTAACTTTATATGTCTCTTTCTAAATCCTTATCCAATGTTTTTCAGAATATGCCTCCACAAAAGGAATCCACTGAGAAGGAATGTTCGTGAAAATGTGAGACAAGAGGTTCCCCAAGTGTCGGTTGACCTTTTGGTCGAGCAAGTGAATATGGTGAGTTTCAAGCCGTATTTTATGTATTGGCCCAAGCTATGACAACTCAAGCAAATAGGGAGGTTGTGGCTCTCGTGAACCCAAGGGTGGGTACGACGACAACTAGAGTGAGGTACTTTACTAGGATGAATCCTTCAGAATTTCATGGATCTAAAGTTGAGGAATATCCTCAAGAGTTCATCGATGAGGTTTATAAGATAGTGGGAATTATAGGTATCACTTCGATAGAAAAGGCAGAATTGACCGCTTACCAACTCAAAGGTTTTGTTTAAGTTTGGTTCAATCAATGGAAGGAAGAGGGGGTGGTACATGCGGGTCCTCTTGATTGAGAAAAATTTAAGGTTGCTTTTCTTGGTAGGTTCTTTCCCCTTGAGATGTGGGAGGTAAAGGTACTTGAGTTTATTAACCTTCATCAAGGGGATATAAGTGTGAAGGAGTATGCTTTTAAATTCACGCAATTGTCCAAATATGCTCCAACTATGGTTGCCGATCCAAGGGCAAGGATGAGTAAATTTGTGTCGGGTGCTTTTGACTTAGTAGTCAAAGAATGCCTAACCTCCATGCTTTTTAAGGAGGTGGATGTCTCCCATTTGATGGTTCATGCACAACAAATAGAAGAAGAAGAGGTTAAGGAGAAAAATAATGATTAAAAGAGGGCAAGAAGGGATAATGGTGAATTCTCACATTTAAGGTCCGATGGAGGTAATCACTCTCAAGGTAAGGGTTGTAGTGAGAAAATGTGGTCAGAGAGTCAGGAGTGTGGGAGAAGACATAAGGGTGATTGTCTATCAGGTTCAAATGCATGTTTTGGTTGTGAAAAAATAGATCATAAGATAAGAGTTTGCACTTCGGTTGCTAGGAATGAGAGAGATAATTGTCGACGGGCTCAACCATTTCCTTCCTCAGGTCCTAGTGGTGGTCAGAAACAAACTAGGTTTTATGCTCTTCAGACTCGACAAGATCACGATTGTTCCCCGGATGCGGTAATTGGTAAGTTATAGTCTTTTAGCTTGTGGTTAGACATTACTTGATATTGAATGTTTCCTTGGCTATGATAAGACTCCATGTATAGTGATTGTGTTTGGAGTAGTCCTTGAAATCCTTGTGAAAACTTCTTTAAGTGTTTACATGTATCAGTGGTTCTGTGGTTGTTAAGACTTTGGTGTTATGCTTGGGTTGAGAGAGATGGATTTGAAAAGACTAGAGATATTTGCTCCCAAGGAGGAGACAGTGTGCTTCATGTTGGGTGTGTAGAACTATTTAAATTATTGGAAGGGTTCTTTGCTATGGTTTGTATGTGAAAGGCCGAAGCTGATGTGGTGTCTTAGTATCCCTATCTTTTTCCTTCTATATTCGGGTCTAGCTTGAGGCATTAGCCCCTCATGGTTCACTCTTTAGGATTCTTGTGTTTTAGTCATTCCCATGTTTCCTCATGTATACATACTCATGAAAATTTTGATTTTTTGAAGATATGATTTAGCTTGATTGATTGCTTCATTATTATGTGCATTTGAGTATGCGTTGCATATAGACCTTACGAAATGATGTGTTGAACATTTTTTTTAGCTTGGAGTCGAAGTTCCTCCTTGGTTATGTGTATTTTGATGAAGTTGCATTAATGTTGGGTTATTAGTATCTCTCTTACTCTTATCATGCTAGTTTGAGTTCCATTCGAGGACGAATGTTCCCAAGGGGGAGATATTGCAACACCTTGGATTTGAAAAAAGGCTAGAAAGGGTCAAGAGGGCAAGTCAAGAACCCAAAAGTGGACCATGGAGAACCCTCTACGAAGCCCTATATGGGGCGTGTGGGGGACCACGGTTCGTTAAGGGGCTCGTGAAGGTTTTCCAGAACCTATCCCAGGAAGGGGTCACCTAGACGGACGCCCAGACGGCCCGTGGTAACTTAGACGGCTCGTCTAGTGAGTTGTCAAGTCACCCAGCCAGAAAGGGGTTTCACCCCAAGTCACTATTAAGGACCATGGACGTCTAAACGGTCTGTGAAGCTTCACTCAGACCATCAAGTCGTCCGTGAAGGAGACTTATCAGACTTAGAAGTTTAGGTCAACTTCAAACGATCATATCTTTCAGCACAAAGTAAATTAGGTGGCCCATGCCTAGCAAATTATAGATCTTTGAGACCTCTTTCCAATGCCACCGAGTTTGCCTAATTTCGAGCTCGGAGTAAAAGGATATGCCCGTTTTAGTAAAGTCCCTCATGAGAGGTACTTCGGTCAGGGTCATTTCAGTATTTTCCCAATTTTTTAACTCAATACTATGTCGTTTTACCTTCTACCCTAGCCCTATATAAACATTTTTACCCCAAAATCACCCAATTCAATTCATTCTCCTAAATTCTCAAAAGTTGATCAAGTTCATCCTCTTAAATATTTATCTCTCTAAGAAAGAAGAAAAAGTCTAGGGTTTCAAGATCAAGTCTCCAAATCCTCCATTAATTGCAAGCTTTTGGCATCAAGCTATGATAGTCTTCACCTATGGAGCTCTTTCCTCCACAGGGTTTCTAATTTTCCAATTTTATAAAGTTAGATTCCCCAATCAAATTAGGGTTTTATTCAATTGCCATAGGTTCCTTTTAATGTTGATCCAATTGATTGTTTTATGTCATTTTATGCATGAATTGAAGTATTACATGTTTCTAAGTTGAATTCCCATGAACCCATGCAAGATCTATGATTTTGATTATGAACCATGAAACATGAATTTATGAAGATATGCATGTCTTTTCTTTATGAAATTGATGTAAATAAATTTGAGGATGCTTTGACTTTGAAAATATGATGAATCTTTTGAATTATTGAAAATGCATGTTTTATGAAAGTAATCTTATGACTCAAGTAAGCTTAAAGATGAAGGTATCTATATATTGTATGAAGCTTGGCCACATGACATGAACGACATCTAGATTTGTCCTCAATGCTTTTCGGGCTATTTCCTAAATTAGGTCTTGATTAGTATGGTATCCAGATATCCCATCAATGATTATAGATCATGCTTTCAAAACTATTTCCATTAGTAGTAGGACATTTCTAGCATGAAGTGAATGACTATGGGCCTTAAAAGCTATTATGAAAAGATCATGGATGGTGAAAGGTTTTCTCACGCATGGTCTAAGGAGCTACTCTATGAAATTTCTATCTTGGATTGGTTACTTAATTGTGTCTTTCCATGGATGATTAGACAAGCGGCGATTACTCATATCTCATAATGATAAGACAAGTTAACATTAATAATCATTCTGTGGGATTTATGCTTAGCACCGAGTGGACAGGTGGCGACTAGTCATGTACCATAACTATGTACCACCATATGATGATTGTCTTAGATAGACGATGATGGTCTTAGATAGACATTAGTTAGTGGATCCACGTAAGTTAAAAGTTCACAGTCCTTACCTTGGCAAGTAGGACACCCTTTTTCAGTATGGCGTAGACCTCAGATTCCATGTTAAAGCTCACATGGTCTCTATGTCAGTTAAAGGTAAATCTCCCATAATAATGATGAACTAAGGTTATTTCTAGAAGTATTCTCACATGTGTTCAAAGATGATTTTTGCTTGCATTGACCATGATCATGATTATGCTTCTAACCTCTTATCTTATGCTTTATCTTGGTCTTTGCATATCATTTAAAGTCATTTTAGCATGATTTCATAAATTTTATACATTGCTATCATACTTGGTACATTTTTTGTACTAACACATACTCTTTCCTACATTCTTTCACTAATGTAGGGTTCGACACTCCTATTGTGCATCCTCGTGGCTAGTGATCACTTTAGTAGTTTTAGAGAAGTGGTGAGTCCTCATATTCTAAGAATCGAACCTTTTATTGCTTATCGTCTTTACTTTTAAGATATTGTATGTGATTCATGGATTACATCCCAATGACTCTTGATGTAATAGATGGCTTTGAGACTATTTAGACTTCCGCTTCGTTTTGTCAAACTCTTTGATACAAAACTGTCTTTTAAACTCTTTAATTTTATTATCTTGTATGATGTATGCTAAGTGTCTTGTGTAGGGCCTTTTGGGCCCCTATGTGCCATGTTACGTCTAAGGGGTACTTTGGGTCGTGACAATAATAGACATTTACTAAAATACAAATATGTTTATAACACTCCCCCTTGAATGACTATTTGATAGAGAATACGCCTCGTTAAAACCTTACTAGAAAAAACTTGTTGAAGAAAGAAAATTCTAGTGAAGGAAAAGAGTCCACATACTTAATAATATGCATCTAGGCTACCTCATCAAATATATTACAAGGAAAATTCAGTGGGAAAAAACTTCGTAAGAAAAAAGAGTACAGTGCATATTAACTCCCCCTAATGAGAACATCAATCTAGAGAGTTGAATCTTCGCATTCCAAGCTTGTGCACCATCTTCTTGAAAGTTGCAGTTGGTAGAGACTTGGTGAACAAAGCAGCCACATTGTCACTCGAATGAATCTGTTGCACATTGATATCATCATTCTTTTGGAGCTCATGTGTGTAGAAAAACTTTTACGAAATGTATTTTGTTCTATCTCCTTTTATGAATCAGCCTTTAATTGTGATATACATGCAACATTATCTTCATATAAAATTGTGGGTACATTATCACATTTCAAATCACTTTTTTCTCGAATCGAATGTACCATGAACCTCAACCACAAATATTTTTGGGTTTGCTTCATAAATAGCTATGATCTCAACATGATTTGATGACATGGCTACATTAGACTTCTTTGTAGATCTTCAAGATATTGCAGTACCTCCACATATCAACACATAGCCTGTTTGAGATTAATTTTCTTGTGGGTCATAGAAGTACCCTGCACCAGCGTAACCAATAATATCGGGACTATAATTATTAGAATAAAATAAGCATATATCAGTAGTCTAATCTTAGGCATATTTCTATCCCCAATTCTTGCAAATTACCCATCTTTAACGTAAGTTTTAGGACATTCAGTAATCTAACTAGCATGTTTTTACTTAGGATTGCGATGATTGCATATTAATATACATGATTAGCTTTGTTTGAAGGGTTCCTAAGGAATGCAATTGAATCATGAGAAAAAAGGAAACGATGACAACAAGTGAAGCTAAAAACAGAAGCTAGCACAGTGCCCCACCATCACTGGTGCAGCAAGGGCGCGACGCGCCAGGCCCAAAGTTCAGAGGCCTATTTTGGGCGCACTGGCAACGCGGCGCGCAACCTGCCAAGCGCGATTCTGGCGCGGCACCCCAAGGCCTGGCGGACGTTTTGGCAAAAGTTGGGTTTAATTAGGATTCCTTCTTGGGCTAAATTTGGAAATACTTTTCCTAAACTTTATAAATAGGTCCTAGGTTTATTTTTAAAGGAGTTCGACTTTATTTTGGTGTGCAAGAGCAAGATCCAAGTTTTGTAATAGGTTTCAATTTTCTAACTCTTCTTTATTTTGGAAATCGCATGAACAATTATATTTTGCGGTTTTTGAATAGTATGAGTGGCTAAACGCCCTTGTTCTGGGGTTGTAGCTACGGATTGATTGTTGAATATTGAAGGTTTTTTAATTAATTCTTGGTTATCGTTTTAAGTTACTTTTATATTCTTGTTTTAGTATTTCATGCTTGATCACCACAGAATTAAATCTCTTGTCTATTCTTAAAATCGAGAGAGGATAAGGTGTCGCACCCCTATTTCGAACAAGCCAAAACATTTCACAACATAATATGACTGACATTTTAATTTGGGAAAATAATTGTTTTGTTTGTTTTAGAGTCGCCACCTAAATTTTAAGGAAAATATTAAGAAAACCATTTTTATGTATGTAAATGTAAACTTTGTTTTGATTTGCAAAACCAGTGAGATTCTGAGTAAGGGTTTTGGTTACTCGAGGGGAAGGTGTTAAGCACTCCTCAGAGCCTATCCGAAGATAGTCCTTAAACTCAATTTAGGAAAATATGATTACGAAAACTTGTTTATTTATTTGCTTTAAAAATCAATGATAAGTTAATTGGTTAGTTTAAGAAAAGAGTAAAATACAAGATACGACATATATATGCCTATAAAATAGATTTAATAGCAGTATTTTATCATGTAAAAAAAAATAAAAAAAATAGATGTACTTAAAAGTATGTTAATTTTTATATGTTGAAAAATATAGATGTATCATAGTAAAGTTATCCTATAAAATATAAAGATGTTGAATTTATGAAAATGTGTCATTTCATTAAGACATGAAAAATAAAATAAGATAGTAGTGGAGTGTAAATATGTAGTAATATGTAATATTTATTTGGATAAAAATAGAGTTTCCTAAAAAAAATTAAAATAAATAAATAATAATGATACTAAATGTTAAAATATTAGATAGAGTTTGTGATCTAAAATTATGTTTATTATAAAGTATAATATATACATGTAAGTTGTTTAGAACATATGAACACTTATTATTTATTTACATGTATAGACAAATTGACGATAGATTATATGTAGTAAAGTAATATGTATATTTAAGTGTAGGCATTTATAAATTATAAAAATAAATAAGTAACATTAGTAAAAGAGATAGTAGATAATACTAGGATATGTGGAGAAAATACAGAATATATACCTTTATATGTATGACATATATATATATGTACCTTGTATTTGAACCTGTTGGCATATCTAAAATTTTGAAATGGCATGTTAAAAGATAAAAATGTTTTTAGCAATGTTTGATCCAAAAAAGTAAGAATAGTCAATATACTTTATAAAGAGGTGATGTAAATAGTATAAAAAATAAAATTTGAAATAGCGTGTTACAAGATTAAAATATTTTTAACAATGCTTGATTTGAAAAATAAGAATAGTCAATACATTTTATAAGGGGTGATGTAAAGAGTATAAAAATAGGCCTAACTATTAGGACTCATTCTATAGTTACATTTAAAGAATAATAATTCCACAAGCTAATTATTTTAAAGTTAATTATTTTTAGCCTTTATGTATCTCTAAATTCATTTGGAAGTCCCAATTCATGAGTTTTATTTTTTTCCTACTTAAGTACCTAAATGAATATTATTTCACCTTTTAAAACTTCAATTGAGAATTTTAGATGATAAGTTTTCCTATTCCTTAAGATAAAGGCCTAAGTCGATATATATTTCTTTTCCCTAATTTTGAACACTAAACGAATATTATTTTAATCTTTTGAAACTTCATTTAAAAAACTATAAGCCCCTCTTTTCAACTTAAAAGGCCTGAAAGAATGTTACAAGTGAAAATGCTAACCCATTTTTTAAGAAAATATCTTTTGTATCATTTGTTCTAAAGGTGTCTCAACTAAATTCATAAAGCAATTAATATTAGCTCACGTAAATAAACTTCAAAATAAAAGCCAAGCAACATATAAAAAATTTGTAAGTAAAGGTTAGCCAACATATCAAAACAACATAAATAAGACAACGAAAGAAAGGCTAAGAAAACATTAGACTCCTAATCTGCGAGACTCTAAGCATTGCGATGATCCTAATTGTTGTTGGCCTAATACTTTAGGCCAATAACGAGTTCCAAAGTAGAAACTCCAGCCCTCCGGTTGTACATGAAACATAAGAAGAAAAATGAAGAAGCAAATTAGAAATAACAAAATAAAAAAATAATAAAAAAATGAATATTAGAAGCAAGTAATTTTCTTAAACACTGAGCTTTGCAAAGGATATGTGATTACTGTAATACATGTTTTAGCCTGAATACTTCGAGAATTCAGACATGTCTTTTTACTATCAACTAAAGATAAAATATGGCAGACATATAGAAACATGCTAATACAATAAATTAGTGAGAATCAAGAGACCTACAATCAAAAATTCCAAGGTTAGGGAGTGAGACTTTTACCATTAATATGACTTGGTTACCAATAATACACTCCATCAATGTGATTCTCTAGTAATCCTTAAGAAACTTTTATGAACAAGAGAACTAAAAACGTGATGATGTCATGTTATAGTGAATTATGGCCCTTTTTTTATTACAGTTATAGCATTGCGCAAAGCTTATTCAATAAGGACTAGTTCCTTTTATTTTTTAAAGGAAAATAATTGAAGCATCCTATGGACAAAAGATTATTTCCAAGTCAAAAAAATTAACAGAGGAGGAAACTATTCCCATGAGTGTAGCAATTTGACAAGAATCTGCTATACTTAACTAAGAGATGCATAACATAAACTTGGTTCATCACATGACATGAGCTCTACACCTTCATAACAACATACTTTCTAGTTGTACTAGAATGATTCCAGTGAGAAGTCATTTTCAAACTTGACAAGTTTATTCGATAGTCCCTTCAAGAGTTGTCAGCTATATCGACCAATTTACGCATATACTTATAGTAAATGAGGAGGGGACAATCAGATTCAATCGGCAACACTTGAACAAGCAACTAGAATAATATATAAACTATATTCGATACAGACTGAAACATAACCAAAGACAAGGGTGATAGATGTTATATTCAAATACAAGACAAGCTACAAAATTTGAATTGCAATCACATTCCTAAACTAAATTTGCAAAGAGAAGCCGCACATACGAAATATGGAATGAAAGACAAACCTACGCAAACATAAAGGAAGATTAAAATAAGTTTAAATCAAAGCAGACTTATGTCGTTCTTAGTTGAAACTTGTGATATCTTAAACAAGCATTAACTTTAATGGCTTCTTGCTATATATGTATTTTTTGTATTCAAGAAACATAAGAAAGTAAACAGGCATGATTTTTGATGAACAAAGAAGGATATGAACCCGAGAAGAAAGATAGTACAGCACATTATAGTCGAAATAAGCATGAGAAACATCCAAGCCAAGCCTAGTTAACTAACTCAAGATTTAACAGAAAACAAAGGTATTTCAAGCTTTAAATCAAATCATGAATCCTAACGAATAGAAGAAGAAAATAACTAAGAATGACATCTAAATTTGAGCAACTAAAGAAAGGGAATGCAAGAGTTATATAATCAGATCAAACTTGCTAGTAGTTGGGGGGCAACGAGAAGAACTTTAGATTAAGATAAACAACAATGAGTATGCCCATCTTTTAATTCACTCTTAATATCAAAATAGAATCTAATCTAACGAATATACCACATGCTCAAGCGTCTGAAGAATTCACTATCAAACAGATGCTAGTTAAAAATTTAGTCGAGATCGATTTATATTACATCCAAACTAGCAGCCTGCTTCTCCTATTGACATGGATTAAAATATGATAAGTTGCCTAGAATCAGTAACACAAACATCAATTTAGCTTTAAGACTAAAGCCTTCTTCACATTCAATATTTCCAAAATTGTATCTATATTAATAAAATTTGTTAGTAATAGCCTCATTGCAAATTTCTATAGCAAACGTTCCAACAGATTACATTAAGACCAAAACGAAATGAAAAGATTTGATGAAAAAAAAAGTACCTTTTGTCGAGCAGCAAACTAGAGCTTAGACGTCAAAGATTCTAACTTCTAAATTCCTCAAACTCGAATTCAAAATCGGAAATGGAAAGATGAAAGAATATAGAAATTTTCTGAAATATAATGCTTGAAGTGTGTCTTATCCCTCTTTTTTGTTTGTTCTCCGATTTTTCAATATTTTTCCGGATGTCGTTAGGTCGTTCCTGGATGATCTTCGAATGAAGCCAAATGGTTCCTTTTATAGCCGATTTTGGGAGAGGATTCCACTCTCAAACCTATTAGATTGAGGGCATAGCAAACCAAGATCCAATGGTTCTTTGCGTCCCTCACCTTTTCAGGCAAGCACCGGTGGTTCCTAGGCCTGCTTTGGGTCAGAAAATTAGTTGGAAAAGATGTAAAGTTGACATGAGGAGGATATGATTGATGGACGGCGGATGGACCTGGCCAAAAACCACCAGAAATTGCCATTTCCGGCCGTTCATAGCCGTTCTTTGGCAGAGATTGATGGGAAAGGGGTGTGAAAGGTTCCTGGGGAAGAAGGAAAACGTTTTGGGGAAGGAAAATTTTTGGGGAAAAGAAGAAACAGACGTCTGGGGAAGGAGGAGAAAGTTTGAGGCGTGACTTCTGGAAAAGAAGAAGTGTACCGGTGATGGAGTCTTTTTTGGAAAATGTTAAAAATGTCTTGTTTAATTTGGGCCGATCGGACGGTTAAGATAAATCAAGAATTAAAAGGAAAAGTTATATATATATAATAATGGCAAAGCTTAATCAACTAGGACCATTAGATTTAGTCGTAGGGTCAAGATTTGAGCTAAAGAAGCACAATCCATGTGCTCGCCTACGTGGCGTACACAGATTGGCCGGTTTAAGCGGACTTGGATTAACAAAATTGCTCAAATTAAAATCATTTAAATTATAACTACTTCTTTATTAAATAGTCATAATTTATTAAATTAAAAATAGTTATTTTGCAAGACTAGCTTATCTGATAAAATTAGTCACTCTTAAAAATATAAATTAGTAACTCATTAATTAATTAAGCTTTCTAATTTTAAACAATGTACGAAAAATAACTATTGCGACAAAAGAAATTATATTTGAACAAAATAGATTCAATTCTTAAGAACGACACGTATTTAAAAAATGAGAAAGTAAGTAGTGATATAATATATTTAATTTTCATAAGATAAATGAAATAAATTTATGAGGAAAAATAAATAATTAAAAATCTTTTCGTGTTCCTATAAAAATTTCATAACATATACATTTTATTATTATTATTATTATTAAATGTGGAGAGCCAAAATTGGGTGTCAACAACATCTTCACAGATCATAAAAGCCTTCCATATATCTTTAGACAAAAGGATTTAAATCTGCGACAACGTCGATGGCTTGAGTTACGGAAAGACTACGACGTGGACATTTTATATCATCCAGGAAAGGCGAATGTGGTAGCTGATTCCCTCAGTCGAAGATATATGGGTAGTTTATCATATTTAGATGTTGAGAAGCGTGAGCTAGTGCGAGAGCTTCATCAGTTAGCTAGCTTGGGAGTCAGATTGTTAGAGGAAGAAGATAGTGGGGTAACAATTCAGGACACAGCCGTATCATCTCTAGTTGTAGAAGTAAAATCACGGCAACAAGAGGATCCTAGCTTAGAGCAGCTCAGAGCCAAGGCTCAGAATCAACAGACTTTAGCATTTGATATAGCAGGAGATGGAGTCCTTAGATATAGTGGTCGATTGTGTGTTCCAAATGTTGCAGGGCTTCCGCATTGGATTATGGAAGAGGCACATCATTCCCGTTATTCTATTCACCCTGGTTCGACAAAAATGTACCATGATATCAAGAAGATATATTGGTGGCATGGGATGAAGAAAGATGTTGATGAGTTTGTGACACAGTGTCCTAACTGCCAACATGTGAAGGTTGAGCACCAAAAGCCCGCTGGGCTAGTTCAGGAGATAGCCATTCCTTTGTGGAAGTGGGAAGCAATTAATATGGATTTTATTACAGGGTTACCTCGATCGCGTCGCAAGTTTGACTCTATTTGGGTAATTATTGATAGACTAACAAAATCAGCCTACTTCTTACCAGTCAGGGCTACTTTTACGACCGAAGACTATGCAGGGCTCTATATTAGAGAGATTGTTAGGCTACATGGTATCCCAGTATCTATTATCTCTGATAGAGGATCACAATTCACCGCCAACTTCTGGAAGTCCTTCCAGAAAGGACTGGGGACACAGGTTAATCTTAGTACAACCTTTCACCCTCAGACAGATGGCCAGGCTGAGCGCACAATTTTGACACTCGAAGATATGTTACGGGCGTGCGCGCTAGACTTTAAGGGAAGTTGGGATGACCACTTGCCTCTTATAGAGTTCGCATACAATAATAGTTATCATTCCAACATCGGGATGACACCTTATGAGGCTTTGTATGGGCGAAAATGTAGATCCCCCATTGGATGGTTCGAGGTAGGTGAGTCAGGGTTGATTGGACCCGACTTAGTACAGCAGACAGTGGAGCAAGTTAAACTCATTCGGGAGAGGTTGTTAACAGCTCAAAGACGACAGAAGTCATACTCAAATGTGTGACGAAGGGAGTTAGAGTTTTGTGTCGATGATTGGGTATTCTTAAAAGTCTCGCCTATGAAGGGTGCTATGTGATTTGGAAAAAAGGGAAAGCTTAGTCCAAGATTCATTGGGCCATATCGGATCCTTCGAAGGGTAGGATGAGTGGCTTATGAGTTAGAATTGCCTTCGGGGCTAAAATCTGTTCATCCAGTTTTCCATGTATCGATGCTACGGAAGTGAGTAGGAGACCCTTCTCGAGTTGCCCCAGTTGAGGATGTTCAGATCACAGATGAGTTGTCCGACGAGGAAACTTCAATTGCCATTTTAGATCGGCAGGTCCGTAATATGAGGACCAAAGAGGTGGCTTCGGTTAAAGTATTGTCGAGAAACAAGAATAGAGAAAAGGTGACCTGGGAAGCTGATGATGGCATGAGGTTCAAATATCCTCACTTGTTTCATACCCTAGGGTGATGGAATATCAGTTTATATTAGGGAAGTAAGGTAAGATACCTATTTGATTTTATATATATATATATATATATATATATATATATATATATATATATACTATTGTTGATTATTATTGTGGTTGTCGTTTTATATCTGCTGGCATTGTTATGGTAGAGCTATAGTGCTTAGCTATTTATGTCATCATGTGAGATGCCTACTGTCACGACCCGGGAGCACCCCCTAGTCGTAACCGGCGTACTCAATCTCGAAGAGGTCTAATACAAGCCTCTTAGCATTCATTCATCGCATAGACACTAAAATCATAAGGAATTAAAAACTTTCTTTACCAAGAAAACATTTCATAATTAAAAAAAATAATAGCAAGCGGAAGACTTTCTAGACTTTATACATGGTGTCTCAAAACCATCTAA
>JAJOOF010001805.1:0-29860 GCA_029582545.1 Solanum lignicaule | reverse complement strand
TTCCTCCTCCACCTAATACGAATATATATCCAAATTTCAATTTTCTTGTATCCACACAACCAACATAATCGGAATCTGAATATTTAAACAAGGCTAAAATCTTCTGAAATCTTACATCAAAATACCTAGCTAATTATGAAATTTTATATTAGAATACACACTAAGAACCTAGCTTCTCCGGGAATGTCACGACAAAATATCGAACGTGATGGCACTTGTCCTATACCACCAAGACAAGTCAGCCTAATCCCCAACATAAATATAAAATACATAACTGAACCGAATGAAAGCCTAATACAATTTCAGTTACGCGAATAACATAGCATAAGTCAAATATAACCCCAAGACCTGGTTTTCACGTGTACAAGTCTCTACTGTAATACAATAGATTCGGAAGAACTACAAGTCTCAATTTCATTGTTTCTAGAACAGAACAAGAATATAATAAAAGCGTAAGAGGTGTCTGCCGAGATGACAAGCAACTGCCTCACAACTCTCAACAATAAGCCTCAGGTGTTGACGAGAAAAAAAGAGTAATTACGATAATTGGGCCTTGTAACCTACACAAGTGTAGAAAGGAGTGAGTATCACACAACAACGATACTCACCAAGAAAACCTAACAATCCCTAAGTAAAGCAATACTGAACAAAAGCACTCCAACCACACCAACCGAACCTCTACAACTACAACCTTCAATAGACAATCAGTCCAACCCAGCAGTTCTCAGTCAAATACAATAGAGCGCGAATAGAATATCACAACTTGCTCCTCAATATACACTATACATAGTCAAATCATCATAGTTTTTCACAATTCAATAACCATGATAACATTTCATCAATCACAACGAATAAGAATCAAATAGAGAGCAATGCAATGAGGTTTAGTGTCATATAGAGTAGTGCATGTATGTCCTAATGATACACACCCATTGTATCTTAGTTCGGGACACATATGGAACATATTTTTCCATGCACCTACCATAGATTATATGGCTCGACCCTTAAATATAGAATCTTCCACGGATCGTGTGCCCCGTCCCATATTTCTCATCAATTTCCCCAAGGCCTTGCCACACAGTTGAATAACATTACTACAAATATATATGTTCAAATAATCAATGAGAAATGATAACAATCCACATAACAACGAGACAATACAGATAATCTTGACATAATGTTAAGGGTAAGTTCGGTCAACTGTTCAACCACTCATGGTTCATCGATTTTCACAATATTACTAAGACTTTTCATATCACGATATCAACACAATTCTTCTTTTACCCCAAATTATCATTATTAGACCATAATCATTATTTAACCAATACTCTAAAGTATGTGAAACCCTTCACCTCTTCCCGTTAATCCCAATCAAATAATGGAATACAAGAATCAATATACTTATAATAAAGTCAAATAAGATTTACTTACCTCAAGAAATCAAACAATCACTTTGGGACTTGAGTCTTCCATTTCAATTGGGCCTCCAAACTAACAGAGTCTATTCAATTAGGTAATTACAACAAGAACTTGAAACTAACAATGCCCATAACAAATACTTTGGATATCAGGCCAGACTTTGTATAAAATCATGTTGCCCAAGTAATTTGGAACTCACCGGTAAAAATCGATTAAAAATGGAGTTGAAATCAATCTTAAGTTACCACTCTCATTAAAGGGTTGAGATTTTGAAAAACCCACCAATTGGGAATTCAAAAACAAGATTTTGATGTTTAAAATTATAAAGAACCAATGAGAAAGAAGGTTTAGGGTAAAAACCCAGCAACACAACACTCAATAAACAAGACACTAAAAGGACCCTCAAGATTCGTTTGGAACCCCAAGTTCACAAATGAAATATGCTACCCAATTGAACTCAACATTCCAAACTCAATGGAATCATGTAAACACGGATTCGAGGTCTCTTTGACCTGAAACCCATGAAAGGCGCAACAAACTAACATAACACTCAAAATTACCAAAATGCCCTCAGAACCTTTGAATATTCAACTAAGACCTCACCTAAAACCTAATATTATCCCCCAAATTCAACGGAATCATCAGAAATCAAATTTGAGTGTTCGAACTCCAAATGCTAATCAAAATCAACCCATAGTATAAAATCACTTAAACTTCCAACTTAAAGGCTCAAACCCATGATAAAGATCCGAAACAGAAACGACTACACTAGTAGACCAAATTTCACATTCTAAAGCTAATTGAACTGATGGAAATCCATCTTGAGACTCCAAACTCCATTTGTTACCAAAAACAACTTTTTAACAACTTTAAACCTTTCAAACTCAAAACTTTCAAAAATAACAAATTTTCAATCAAGTTTTAAAACCAACTTTACAAACTGATCAAGCATGACTTAGGGTAACTATTATGAGGAGTAAGATGGAACTTTTGCGACAATTTCCAAAAATGACCTTCTAGGTCATAACAATAGCCACCACAAAAAAACCTATTCCTCGACTATAATGTAAATGAAAGTATTTAAAGCTTTGAAAAGTTAAGGATATCTGGCACGCATGTCAGAATTTGTCTCCCAAGTCACTTCCCCAACTGAACAATGCTTTCACTATACCTTCATTGAAGCAATTTTGTTCGTCTTAAACTTTTGAATTCCTGCCTATCCAAGATGGCCATGGGATCCTCCTCAAATGAAAAAACTAAACCCAACACCATTTTATCGAGTGATATCACATGAGACTAATCTGGGATATACTTATGAAGCATGGAAATATGGAAAACCGCATGCACATCTGACAAGTTAGGTGACAAGGCCAACTTATATGCCACTTCTCCAATCCGCCTCGAATTCACAAAAGAGCCAATTAATCTAGGGCTAAGATTGTCCTTCTTCCTAAATCTCATGACACCTTCATGGGTGTCACTTGAGGCCAAAGATGATCTCCCTCCATAAACTCCAAAGCTCGAACCCTCATTTTCGTATAACTTTTTTGTCAACTTTAAGTTGTCAACAACCTACCCTGAATCAAACGAACATGCTTCATAGCATCTCTAACAAAGTTTTTTAGCAAATGAGTCCATCTTAACTGTATCAAACCCGCCAATAGATGATCTACAACCCTACTATAAGATACCTCTAATGGGGCATCTGAATACTAGAATGATAGTTGTTGTTGTAGGCAAATTCTGCTAGGGAAAAATTTGATTCTAACGAGCACCAAAGTCAATCACACATGGTCGAAGCATGTAAAACTTAAATCATCCGCTCAGAGTGTCCATCCATCTAAGAGTGAAAATTTGTACTCATATCTAACGGAGAACCTAAATTATGATGCAAGGTCGTTTAGAAGTGAGAAGTGATAATTGAAACTTAGATGGAGACAATAGAAATAGGCACTCTATGAAGTCAAACAATCTGACTGATGCAGAGTCGAGCTAACTTCTCTACATTTATCTCACTTGAACCAGGATAAAATGCGTGGACTTGGTCAACCTATAAAAAACAACTCAAATCAAATTATAACCACCCATGATGGTTGGGAAAACCCACTACGATGTCTATGGTGATAAGCTCCCACTTCCAAGTATGAAGGGGATCCTCTAAGACACACTACTGATCCTCAAACTTGACCTATTGGATAGTTAAAAAACTCCCCATGCTGGAGTACTTCCTACTCAAGGAATCCGCTACAACATTGGCCATTCTAGGATGATACAAAATGATCATGTCGTAGTCCTTCAACAACTCAAGTCGTCAATGCTACCTCAAGTTCAAATCCCCATGACTAAAGATGTACTGAAGACTCTTACGTCAGTGAAGACCTTGCAATGTACCTTATACAAGTAATGAAGCCATAGCTTTGGAAGAGAAATGATAGCCGCCAATTCCAAGTCATGAGTAGTGTAGTTCTTCTCATGGGTCTTCAACTATCTAGAAGCATAAGTAATTACCTTTCCCTTCTGCTTTGTCATTGCAGATCATGTAAAGTTTTTTTTATCATGATTTCATAACTCTTATGCATTTCTATCATACTTAGTACATTCCATGTACTAATGTGTACTTGTGACTACATTGTTTCACTAATGTAGGGTTTGACGCTCCTCCCTCTCACACTCGTGGCTAGTTGATCTTTTTGCACTCAAGGATTGGAGAGTTCTCATGTTCTTATGACCGAGACACTTTTATAGCTTTTATGTCATTTCAGTTTTCAGACATTTGTACATGGTGTATGGGTTATGTCACAACCAGTTCTTTTTATTAGTAGATGGCCTATTGAGACTTATCTTAGACTTCCGCTTTTGTCAAACTCTTTTATGATATAAGATTGTTTCTTTGAAATCATTATTTATATTATCTTGTATGATGTATGCTAAGTAGCTTATTTAAGGCCTCTTGGGGTCCTATATGGCATGTTACGCCTAGGGTATACTTTGGGTCGTGACACTCTCTGTATCAACAATCGATAAGACCTCCTCACTTCCGGGGGGGCTCCAATTTAGTAGTTTAGTTTATTTGATTCTTTGGTCATTGTTAGTGGAATAGCCAGGGGCGCTTATCTTCAGCTAGTAGAGGCTTCATAGATAGACAAAGTTTGTGGGTTAGCTTAGCGTTGCATATTCAGAAGTTTTAAACATTTTTTATATTTAGATTTGCTTCACATTTTTGCATGAGATATCTTTAATTGATTTTAAATGTCCATTTTATATAGCTTCCGCATGTATGTAAAGTATTCCGCTCAGTAGTCATCCAGGCTAAGGGTTCGCTTGGGACTAGTAATTGTTCAGAGTGTCGGTCACATCCATATTGGCTTGTGGTGTGAAAAGTAGGGTCGCTACACATCATGCCTTAATAAAACACATATTCTCCTTCAAATATAAGGAGAAAAAGTATCTAGACTAGTAAAAAATCTAAGGATATCTACTTCACATGTATAAATTGGTCTTTCGGATGGCTTCCTATACTAGATGATATTTCGACTTCACATTCACATACGCTATCACTTTTCAAATGGCCTAAAGCTCCTTCTCAAATAGCATATTTTTATTTAATTACACTAAATCCCAAAGGAACATATTAGAACAATTATTTGGTATTTCTTTATCATCAAAATATGATACACTTGATGAATAACTAATAGGGTTGGAGGTAAAGCTAGCTCACCAATGTGATGTATTACCTCAAATAGACTAATAAACCTAGTTCTGAGCTTCACATTCTTCCTAAACCTCATGACACCTTTCATAGGTGATACCTTTAATAGAACCTTTTCGTCAATCATGAAATTTGTGTTTGAATTCTTTGATAGGCATAACTATCAAGACCCAAAGTACACAAAGATGTGACATGGTGAACAAGACCATGAGAGTCCCTAAACAAGTCACTTAACACAAGATATGACACTATGAAATACATAAAGAGAACATAACATGAAATTGAAATATAAGTCCCAAACTCTTAGAACATAAAAAACACCAAGATAGAGTACATGTTTGAAATAAATACGGAGATTAACTATGTCCGAAAAAACCTTTAGTAATCATAATGTGGCAAGGACAAATCCCTAAAACCAAGAAAAATGTATGAACACTAAAAGACTAAGAAAGCAATAAAATTGATAATGGTCTTTCCTTCAAACCATGAGAACTCAAAAATCCAACTTCAAAGTAGAGCAAACTAACTAGCCCCGACCAACGGAAGAAGCGACAGATCCTATATCATAAACCAATATAGGCACAATATGCATCAGTACTTTGAATATATTGAGTATGAGGAAAATGAAGCAAAGCACTATGCCGGGGCGGGGGGATGAAAAGAGAAACAACTCCAAAGAAAAGAATTGGGGTCCCCAATGCTTCTCCATGCTCAAACCTGATATCATAATGAGTTTAAATTATGAAATGCATGACAACGTAAAACGTATCCTCCTCCTCCTCCTCTTGAGTGTCTAGTGACACTATTATTTTTGTTTCAATACACTGTTTAATAGAATCATTACATCCTAAGAGGATATATTCCTTTAAACCTCGGGTAGTAAAGGGGAATAATTTCCTTAAAGGGACAATGTGCATTCATTGCACTCGATTTTTTCCTTCCTGTTTTATTATATTGTTACAGATCCTGATATATTTTTTACAATCATTAATTTAAGCTTATGATATTAATTGTTGTTTTTGAGTACATGTTTTAAACTTTGATGTTTATGTTTCTGCAAAGTTAATGTTATAAGTATTTATTAGTACAGATTAAATAACACACGTTAATTGAGTACTCACGCAAGTTTTATCTACTGAAATTGTTGAAGGTCCAATAAAAAAATTCCATAAAGATCTATTCGACCATCTCTTGAAGATAAAATTCAAATTTTGTATGTCATTGTAAGGGCATAGAGGCCTTAAAATATTTTTCACACCTTGATGTGCGAAGTGAACTAGGAGAATAAGACAAGAAGTAATAAACTTTTGACATGGATTCAAGGATGTGCCGAATGACCTATAGAAGAATAGGCTAGAAACAACATAGTTTAGGAATTAATAGGATAGGAAATGAACCAATTAACCCTGAGCCAAAATTTCCAAACAGACCCTACAGATCGACTCTGTAAGAACTTCTCCGCACCATCTTGGTCATCCATAGATTCTGTTACCGCAGACCAACTTTTTGATCAGCTTCCATGAGACCTTTCCTATAGATTGTGCTCTTTTTATTGTCCATAGGACCCTCTCGTAGGACCCATGAACCAAAATCCTTTAAGTCCAACTTATTTTCCACAGACAACTTATACGTCCTATCGAACTTCTTACCTGCTATACAAACCTTCCAAAAAACCTGTGCTAACAAAATAACCAACTATGGGATCATTTCTACACACCATTTCTACGGTCCATCGAAAATTCCACGACCCGTAGGTTCTATCGTAGACCAAGAATCCAAAAATTTCACAAAGTCTAGAATCCTTCAACGAGCACTTCCTACGGCCCGTAGTGGTTTTTATTGTTTGTCTTGTTGATCCGTAGACACTTATTTGAGAGTTGACATTTTTCAAAAATACAATCCCTTTCTATAATTTCCTTCTACGGGCCATAAACAGACCCGTAGAAACTGGCACCAGTCCAGTTTCTACAATTTTTCCTTTTTTCCAACCCAACTTCCAATTTAGGATGTGTTAAAATAACTTTATTGCATGATCTGGGCTATAAGAAGTATATCTGAAATAACTTTCACCTTGTCCATTGAATCCCTCAACCAGCATATATAATGATCTAACTTCAAAAGAATCAAACTGACAAACTAGAGACATATACCTCTTACAATCAAAGGACTAAAAAAAGAGTCATCTGAAGGACCTTCAAACAAAACTCAACCAAATAGAACTAGTCCCAATGACCTCCAAAGTCAATAACATAAGCTCCATTACCTTGGTAGTCCTTTTAGGCTGACCATATATCTGAGGGTTAACTGTTGTGGTGAGCTCCACCCGGATACCCAAATCTTTTTGTGTAGACCACTACAACTTCAATGTGAATTAAGTACCTTAGTGTCAAATGATGGAAATGATACATAGATTCATGCAAGCAAACAACCTTTGGATACAAGAACAAAATGGCCATGATGATCAAAGCAACGTAAACCTTCCTCAACGTCTAAGGCAACCCAAGTAAAATTCCATAGAAAAGCACTCCTACTTCTACTTAGATATAGGAATCCTCTGAGTTTTATAACCTGGTCTTTGGTACTTATACTTTACAAGTTGGCAATTCAAACACTTCACAAAAAATCCATGATGTCCTACTTTATCATACAGTGCCAACAGTAGTGTTGGTTCAAGTCATTGTGCATCTTTTCCACTCCAAGATGAATAGATTACACATAAATATGAGCTATTCCATGATCAACCTACTCAAATCATTAACTCCGGAAACACAAATCTGACCCTAATCCTCAAAATGCCCTCTTGGCCTTTAATCGTCTTCTTTGCTCCACCTATCAAAACATTATCTTGACTCATGCATAATTTTGCATCTTTAAACAGTGTGGCCTAAATCTATTCAACCAAGAGTGATTTTGTCTCAAGTGAGAACTCTTACCTACTTAGAAATGCCAAGTCTCACAAAGTTATTTACTAACATATGACATCAATTACCAAAGGAAACCCCTCCAGTAGTAACAAAGCAAGGCTGCCAATACTCACTTACTTTTCTACTTAAGGCATCTACCAATATGTTGGCCTTTCCCATCAGGGAAAGGATCATCATTTCATAATCCTTGGGTAACTCCGACCACCTTGGCTTTCTTATTTTCAAGTCCTTGTGGTTGAATATATTCCCTAGGATGCAGTAGTGTATGAAACTCTCACAAAATACTCTATAGAGATAATGCCTCCAAATCTTAAAAGCAATGCTAGTACTTTCAACTACAGGTCATGACTAAGGCAATTCTTCTCATGGTTTTTTAATTCTCTCATATCATATGTAATTACATTACCATTCTACATTACGACACACCAATGTATTTTTTGAATCATCACAATACACAGTAAAGCCTTCACTTTCATAGGTATGGTTAAGATAGGAGCTAAAGTTAACAAAATCTTGAGGTTTTGAAAGCTTGCCTCCCACTCACAATTATGAGGTTGGCTATCAAAGCAGGTAGGGAAGTAGAGGTTCATAAATGTAACGTTATCTAAGTAACAAACACATATACAAAGGAAAGAGAAAAAAAATTGTTGTTGATGCTCTGTAGCTATAGATGCAGTGGTTATGTCTTGTAGTTTTAAATTTTAGGATTATTATTTCCCTTAGTGATATGATATGTTAAGTTAGTGGAGTGTTTGAAGAATAATAACTTTTCCTGATAATATATTTCTAAATGATATGGCGAGAAATCAAGACACCTTTGATGCTTTTAACAAAGAAATTTTGTAAGTCTTAAGCATATTTTGGGTTACATGATTTGTTTTTGTGACCTAATAGGTTTCTATGAAGGAGACCTCTCCTTTGACCAGTTTTATACACTCCATTTTTATATTTTGTCTTATCATTACTATGAGTGGCTAATTTTTTTACTGGGCTGTTGAAATAAATGATGGAACATTTGTAAGATACTTAAAACTTCAATACACTATTAATAGGTTGTTGGTGGATAGTTTTTTTTTTTTTTTGCCGAACAAACTGTATTATTCAAATTACCAAGTCTTTCTTCTAGATTACAACTGTTGTAACTAAAACATAAAAAAGAAAACAGATGGAAGCCTCATTAAGAGGTTAAGTCTGCCCATTCCAACTTCTATGTCATCTATTCATCAACTATGTCGAGTATTTCGTTTATCCATATCATATCTATATTAGTGTGTTTCTTTGTTGCACTATACATGTATCTTACTTTTATTCCTACTGGAATTTATGGTATATTACCTGGGGTCTTGGTATTTTGTAGCACCATATTGCTTTGTTTCTAGCTTTCCATATGTGATATATTACTGCGACAAGCATAGTCCACATAAGTGCTCTAGTGGTTTTCCCTCTAGTGGTGGTGGTGGTGATGATGGATAGTTAATTTTCCATATTGTTACGTATATTATTAAAGGCTTCAAAGGCTAGTCAAGCCACCAGTCTTATTTGACATGGAAAAGTGAATTAAAGTTGTACAAATTAATTATCAAGAACTCAAGACTTTATCTCTTATTTTATAAATTCACGTAGAAATATGATGGATTTACTTGGCTAGATATGACCTGAAATATCTATTACTTCAGAATATTTGAAAATATGGTTGAAGAAAATATTTGTTATTCCAGAGGTACACCAAAGTTTTTAATTTAACAAACTATGGGATATAAAAGGGGAATGATCCCATGAAATACAAAGAGTCCAGTTACGTGAAAAGCACAACTGTAAAAAGTTGCAACCACTGCCACTAATGCACTGGTTGGTGCGCATCTGCAGAGGAGCAATACTCTCAGCCAATGGAATTGCTTTGAGTTTTTTTCCCATAATATAATAGTCTCTTCACAAATGTCATAACCTTAGTTTTGCATTCCAAAAAAATCAGACAACAAAAGTCATCTGTTAAGAAATATTTCTCATATGCAATAAGGGAGCTGATAGAGTTATCTTTCGTTCTTAGTTATTATTAAAGAAAATAGTAATGTGTTTATTCACTGTTAGATCTATTCCTCAGTTATAAAAGAATTAGATTAGTTCAAGTCTTTCCTGGCAAAACCCATTCATCCAAGTAAACATGTCAGAAAGGTACTCTGAATTCTTCCCAAGTCTTGAAAATGTAAAGTGGATTATATTAATGAAGCAAAGGACCTGAAGATCCTTACAATGGATGAGCTGACTGGGAATCTTCTAACAGACGAGTTGAAAAAGCAACAAGATTTTTCCAAGAAGGAAGTAAAAAAGGACAAATCTCTAGTTCTCAAAGTTTCTCAAAATGATATCTATGAAGAACATGAGGACATGGCCTACTTAACTCACATATTTCAAGAGATTGTGAGAATGTACGGCGGATTTATGAAGAAAGAAAACTTAAGAAAGTCCGCTAATGCTATTGACTTGTGTCACAAGTGTGGTAAACTAGGGCATTTTATTAGAAATTACCCTCTGCACAAGTTAGAATACAAAGACTATGTCAAATATGGAGATGAAAAAGACAAGCGAAGGGACCGGGTCAGTGATAAGTGAAAAAGAGGATTTGCGGCTGGCTATGTAGTGAAAAAGGCTCTTGCTGTCTAGGAAAACTTCTCCAGTGGCTAAGAGGAATTTGAACATTCAGAGGATGCTTCCATCCTCACTGTAAAGGATGATGAATATGTCTTTGATTCTATGTTTGCTTTCATGGAAACATCTAAAGACGATGAGGTTGGTGTAGAGGTAACTCTCTCTGATATTAAACAAAATTTAAATATTTATTCCATTGAAAAACTGAGAAGTCTAGCTTATGTGTTGATTGAATCAATTAATAAGTTGACCAGTGAAATGGACCTCTTAAACAACAACCTAGATATTTTTCAGTATGGAAAATTTGCTTTAGTCAAAAATGGAAAAATAAATGGCAGTTCTAGAAGCTGAAAATCTAGAACTCAAAGAAAAGTTAAAAAGGGTGCCTAAAGGTAGTTCAAAAGGAAAATATGAGGCTAATAGTCTACAACTTGAACTTGAGAATAAACTAAATACACTCGATGTTAATCCTTTGTCTCATATTTGCCCTTATTTTTAATAGCTCCCTTAATGTAAAATTATTAAATATTTATTTATTATATTGCTTAATGTGATTGGTCCAAATTTAAACCCTTCTCAAATAAATAATTAAAATGATATTTTAAATAATTCTATTTTTTCTATAAAAATCACTTATGATTCATATTTTGACCCGATACACTTGAAAATAATATTGAAAAAATAATTAATTTCGTGATATGTTCCTATTGGCCAATTTTAATCAACCTCAATTTATTATAACGTAACCCAACTCATCAATGGGGATCCAACTAAAATTCATACTTACCACGACTGATTGTCCATCTTCAAAAATTATTATTTTCATTAATATAAAATTTTCTCTCAATTATCCAATTGTCTTGTTCATTTTCTCTTTTATTCCTATTTGTAATCTCTTATTCTTAATTAGGATATCCGGGACTCAAACTTGAAATGAACGCACATATTTATATTCTTTTAATTAGTAATATTGTCATGATGGGATAAGGGTGGGGATAAGAGAAATGATTATTTTTATTCTTTTATTTTTATTTTTGGGTACGCACAAAAAAAATGTAATATTTGTACATATTTACTTAATTAAGTCATCTTTTATTGAACTAATTATTTCTATATGAATGCATCATTATTTTCATCTTTTTTTCTCTCTTGTTTGTCATAAATTTTAAAAAACATAAAATGGTGGACAAGATCCAAATAGAAAAAAAAAAGGATAGGAGGTGAAGGGCCGGGGAGAGGGAGGAGTGTAGAGAGTAGATGCCTAACCTTTTTATAATTTTTAATTTACTATGAAATTCAAGATTAAGTCAATCATGTGAGCTTATATATTAAGTAACTAGTAAAACTACCCGCGTTTCATGCAAAACTTTAATATCATGAAATTTATAAAATAATACTTAAAACCTATCAGTCAATAAAACTAAAACAATAGATTATCTTACATACAAAATTCCGTCGTAACAAACATTACTAATGTAAAAGAAGATAAAAATTATTACATTTCATCATTTATCCTTAATAACATAAGAATAAATTAATGACTGTAAAAATAAATACCAGGATCTGTAACATAAGCAATGGTGACAGTGAACCACTAAACACGAGCAAAGTACACAAATATTTAATTGTGAAGAAGAAGAAGAGGAGGTTCATAATTTTCGTTGTTTTAAAATGAGAAGAAATCCTTTTATTTATAGACAACAAAGGGTGGTGTGAACAAATGTTTATTGTGCCTTATCAGAAAGTGTCACAACCCAAACCATCGTGATTGGCACCCACACTAACCCTGCAGTGGGAGAACCATTAATACTAATTAGCTAACCAACTTAATCAAAATACTAAAGCTTTTAAAGTTACAGAAGCAAATTTAAATGACTAAATACTGAAGTTCCCACAAACTTCCAAAAGATCTAACAACGAATTGAGGAAATAAATGCCTAGAACATGAAAGTCAATGTACTAAAACTCTAACTAGGTCCATAAGTCTAACAAGAAAGGTTACAACCCCAAACTAATGTACTAATAACTAACTAGAAAGTCTAAGTCCAAAATGTCGACATAGACAAAAAAGAGAACTCATGGCAGCCCAAAAGAACTGGCTCACCCATGAAGATGCACTGCACTCAACAAAGAAAGAGCAAGCGCAGTATCAGTACACAACCACAGTGAACTGGTAGGATCACATGGCTATCCCAATAAGTGCAACATACATAAGACTTTACAACATAATAATAACATGCATACACCAAACATATACAATATCAATATCATTTATGAATAACGATCAAGTTCACAATTCTCAAATTACACAATTATGTCAAGTCAATGGTCCTCTAATAGAACCCACACCCAAACTGTTAGCATACCGGAACATGGTACCCGATCCAATGTTTATACCGGAACGTGGCAACCGATCCCATATTTATTCCAAAACGTGGCAACCGATCCAAGTTAGTGTGTCAGAATGCAACACCCGATCCATTCAAGAAGCCACAATCACAATCACAAGTATATTCTCAAAAATCATACAATCAAGTCATGATTCATGACATTCATCATTCATCTATCCTCAATTCACAATTAGTGTGATCAATAATGCAACATTCGCATACATACATGTATTATAATGAAGCAAGAACAAACATACATCACACAACATGAAATCACAACAATCACCTACCTCAAACAAAACTTGAATCCCCTTAGAAACTTTATTCTTCCCTTTCCGGATTCGTTCCACTTGCTCTTTGTCTACAAACAATTAATATAATACAGGAATCAATAAACAATAACTAACTACCCGAATCACCAACAATTCTATCAACCCTAGATCAAACCCATGATCCCAATTCCCCAATTAGGGCTGCTTCCACCATAATTTCCAGATCAAAACCTTCCTCCGTTGATAATTACCCATTAGATTACGTTCTACGAATCGAAAAATGGATTCGGGGAGTTAAAACCTTACCTTTAGCCTAAAAAATGGTGAAAAACGGTCAAGAACTTGTCAAGGGTCATCTCCTAGCTCTCAAAGTCAAAAAGTACAGAATAAAACATTTTTGGGGTTTTATTTCCATTCACGCCAACATCAGTTTCGGGAATTCTACTCGCCCGAATTCAATTTTGTAAAGTCGTACTGGTTCCTTAACGTCTTAGCTATCTACTCATGTAATCAAAATCATAAATAAATCGCCCAATTGATACAAGACTACCCTAGACCTCAGTGACTTTGATTTCATCCAAATTTGGACTAAGTTGGGAAATCCTAAGTTACTACGAAAACATTTTCCGGCACAAAATTTTTCCCCGTCGGCTTTTCTATAATGATGGGAACCGGTCGTTACAATACATAACAATTGGGGATACTTGTCGAAGGAAAAATAGTCTAAGGAAAGAATAAGGTAGTACCTGAATCGACGAACAATTGGGGATACTTGTCTCACATGTCCTTCTCGATTTCCAAGAAGCTTCCTCAACTGGACGATGCTTCCATTGAACTTTCACGGACCTAATCTCCTTGGTCCTCAGCTTACGCATACCATGATCAAGAATTACAATCGATTCCTCCTCATATTGGAGGTCCTTGTCTAACACAATTGAGTCCCACTTAATGATGTAATCTCCGTCACCATGATATCTCTTCAACATGGACACATGAAATACAGGATAAACTCTTGATAGGTCAGGACGTACAGCCAATCTATATGCCACTGGCCCTACACATTCGAGAACCTCAAAGGGACCTATGTATCGCAGACTTAGTTTGCCCTTCTTGCCAAATTTCATCACCCCTTTCATGGGTGATACCTTAAGAAGAACATTCTCACCAGTATGAAATGCCATGTCTCTTACCTTATGATCCGCATACTTTTCTTGTCTACTCTAGGATGCTAAAAGCTTAGTACTCCTTACCTTATCTTGAGCATCCTTCACTAAATCAACCCCCAAAGATTTCACATCTCAAGCTTGGAACCATCCTATGGGTGACCTACATCCCCTACCATAAAGTGCCTCAAATGGTGCCATATCAATGCTGGAGTGATGAGTATTATTGTAACAACTCAGAAAATTCTTAAGTTGAACTAGAGCCTAAACGTAAGGTCAAAAGCTATAAATAATTTCCCCTAAGTTAGTAGACCATCTAAGCATGATATGGGGGGTTTAGGAGTCAAGGCCTAAGGGAGAAGTGCCAAGCAAAAAGGGGCAAGCCAAGTCCAAAGGCCAAGGCTGCACCAAACTTGGAGCTACTGCCTCAAACTCCACGGCCACCACCATGGCTCGTGGTCATGACCACGACCAGTGGGAGGCTTCGTGGAGTTTCCTTGGCAAAGGGAAGGAAGACTCAAAGTGTCCTACACACTGCCCAAACCTCCACGAGAGGGACCACGAGTCGTGGTCCACTTCACGACTCGTGAGGTGGGCGTGATAGTCCCTTAGTTTTTAAGGAGTTGGAACATTTTAGAGGAGCTACTGCCCAAGGCACCACGGACACCATAACGGGCCGTGGTGCACTTAACGAGAGGGAGGGTGTTTCGTGAACATGCCTTGGCATGTGAAGGCAAGGCATGGAGGGCCTTGTCATGGCCTTAAGACCACGACCTCCACCACAACTCGTGGTCATGAACATGGATCGTGGGAGGTCTTGTGGCCATGCCTTGGTCTCGTGGGGTATTGGCACACTTATAGGAGTTATTGCCTAAGGAATCACGGGCACCACCACGGGCCGTGTTCACCCAGATGGCTCGTGAAGTGTGGCTTGTGAACCTGGACGGGTTCACGAAAATGAGGGACTTTTAGGTCATTTCCTTTTTAGTCCAATTTAAGTGGGGGGTATTTTGGGCATTTTAGGGGTAAAATATATATTGGTTTTAAGTCTAATTTCATAAGTCTTGGTCAATTTTCACAAACACCCAATTGAAATAAAAAATCTCCCACTTCTCTCTAAAATTCTCTCCATTGACTCAAGCATAAGAAGAAGACGTTGGAGCTAGGGTTTCAAGGTTCTTCCCCAAATTTCTTGGAGTTTCATAGTTGGGGTATGGTTGCTTTTCATCCTTGGGTAGCTATAAGCCAAGGATCCCCTTCAAATATGTTTTCAAGATATCAAATTTCCCCCAATTTTTAGGGTTTTCATTCCATAACATAGGTCTTCTTTCCAAAACATTTTCATTTCTTAATTATGATTGTTTATGGTTGTTTATGACGAATTATGAATATATTGATGGAGAATTGATGTTTATAATGATAATTCCCCCTAGACCCATGTGTTCCCCATGCTGATAGATCTTGAATTGATATTGTGGGTTGGATGATATTGTGAATGTGTCAATTGAATATGTTTATGTTGATTAAGCTATTGAATCATGAATTCCTTATACATTATGTAGTAATTGTATATAGTTGGGTTGATTGTGATTTCAAGTCCCTCGAATGGCAAAGGTATGAAAGTTATGTCTCTTTATGGGAATTGTTTGTGAGAACTCGAATTACTTAGATAGTAATGATTCTATATCTATTGTATGGTTATGGTGTTGATGAAAAGATCCTCTTACCCTATACCCTATACACTTGATCATGTATGTATGTGTATGTATGATTATGGTAAACTTGTTGTGTGATTGAAAGAACATCCTCATGATCATAATACGATGATAATGTGAAAGGTTTACTCACATTCTAGTGTTTCTAAAGTGAAAGGAGCATTATCACTTAAGGAACCTATAAGCTATTATGATGATATGTTGGCATGAGTTCCTAATCAATGTGGTTATGAACTTAAGTAAAGGCTAATTATGACTCTAAAAGGGAATAATGCGTAGCACCGAGAGGACATGAAAGTGTGATGGGGGCTTATACGTTTAACAAGTCAGGCCTCCCAATGTATGATATCTCATGAGATGGAAACCTTCTACGTTTAGCAAGTTCGGTGTTTCTAGTAGCAATCTCCTTGTCCCATAACTATGTGCTCACATAGCTCTTAGCTAGTTGATCCACTTAGAAGCTATTATGTTAGTTCTACCTTAGGCAAGTAGAACACCTCTTTTTGGTGTAGGGGTAGAACACCGGATTCCATGTATGTCACATGGTCTATGTCGGTTATTGCAAGTCTTTCCTAAATAATGTGAATATGAACTATGGTAAGGACATGGACTCTAACTAGTACTTCTTAAGGGGTACTACTTAGTGTGAGTGGGGGTATGGGACTTCACTTATACACTGCATTAGTAGACTCTAAGAGGGGTTGTGGTTAGGTTCTCTTGTGGTATGATGTTATGATGACTTATGAACTATGTATGAAAAAGGGTATATATGAATGTTATGGAATATGAATGTCTTCACTCATATGTATGTTGACTATGACTATGGTAAGATATGTATGTTGTTGGTGACCTAAATGTGATACTTAGCATTGGGTAGGGTAATGGGACTTTACCCTTGCATTGCACAAGTGTGGCTTTGGGTTGCTTATGTGTTGGTTTGATTTATGTTTCTTCATAAATGTGCATAATGGTTTCTAAACTTGATAAAGGCATGTTTTCGACTAAATGTCCCTTTTATGCATGTTTTTAGGATTTTGTGCATGGAATCCATACTTAGTACAATTAATTGTGCTAACCCATATTTTCTACTTTACTATGAGTGTAGGTTCCAGTCATTGATACATACTACTTCCTTTAAAGTGAAGCTTGGGTCCACTATTCCCTAGGCTTGGTGGGTCCTCAAATTCGAGGACAAGTTCCTATTGATTCTAGTCACTACTTTACGTCCTATGTTCTAGACTATGTTGTATTTCCTATTTTGGAGACTTATTGATGCAAAGGGAACCCTATTTGTACTCTTATGTTTAGATGGTGATTGAGATAAGTCTAGTTGCCATTTTCTTATATGAAAGAAGTTGACTTCCATTGTAAAAGTTCTAAATTTTTCCGTATTTTTCTATTTCTTAATGCGATGATGAAAGCTAAGGGCTTGTATAAGACCCCTTTGGGGTCAACTACGCCGTATTACGACTAGGGGGTGCTCTCGGGTCGTGACAAACTTGGTGTCAAAACTTATGGTTTAGAAAGATTCTAGGATGATGTCTCATGAACCACATCTAGTAGCGTATTGTTCATAAGTGTGAAGCATGCCACACTTATGAATGAGAGGCTATAAGATGCTTAGGAACTTTTCACTTCATGGATTATTCATTAGTCGTGCCTAAGAGTTTTAACTCTATGAAGTACTTTTTCCTGACCTTTTTCTTGTGCATATAGGAATATGAATTCAAGAAGAACGACCGCAAGAAGAATGGAAGAGGAGATTGCTAATGATGAGAGTGTTCCTCCCCAAGGTCCTCAATGGACTCAAAATCCTCAAGCTTCTATTGGTGATGGGGCCATGACTAATGTGGAGATAAGAACGGCTCTCCAAACCTTAACTTATGCTCTAACAGCTCAAGTAACTAGAGATGCCCAGTCCAAGTGAACCAATGCAAGTACTACCACTTCAAGGATTAAGGATTTCACTAGAATTAATCTCCCTACCTTCTATGGCTCCAAAGTAGATGAAGACCCACAAGGGTTAATTTAGGAGGTGTACTAGGTGCTTGAAGCAATGGTAGTGTCTCCAAGAAAGAAAGAGGAACTAGCTGCCTACCAATTCAAGGACTTGGATCAAGTGTGGGATGAGCAATGGAAGGAAGAGAGGTCCATTAGAGCGGGACGAATTGATTGGGGAGTGTTCAAGGCGGCCTTCGTTGATAGGTTTTCCCCCCTAGAGCTAAGGGAAAGGAAGATTGAAGAATTCATCAACCTCCACAAAGGAGGTATGAGTGTGAAGGAATATAGCCTCAAGTTCAAACATTTGTCTAAATATGCCCCAACCTTGGTGGCAGACTTTAGGGTTAAAATAAAAAAATTTGTTATGGGGATATCTGATCTTGTGGTGAATGAATGTAGGTCAGCAATGCTTATTCCAACCATGAACATCTCCCGTTTGATGGTTCATGACGAACAAATTGAGGAACAAAAGCTCAAGCGAGTGGGTAGGGAAATAAAAAGGGTAAGAGTTGATGATGGTAATTCGTCTAAGGGTAGATTTGAGGGTCAAGGAAAACCAAGGTATCAGAAATGGTTTTCTAATCAAGGCACTTCTAGCACTCCCAAGGTCAACAAAGAGAGGGTGCCTACTCCAAAGCCACAAGGTGGTAGTGGAGGTGGTTCTTATGTTGATAGACCTACTTGTGCAAAATGTGGCAAGAGGCATGATGGCAAGTGCCCTGTTGACATAGATGGGTGTTTTAGTTGTAATAAGAGTATCCACATGAAGAGGGATTGTCCTATGCTTAAGGTTCAAGGGCGAGAGGGCAAGTAAGTCCCTCCAAGTGGCTCAAATTCCAATGCTCCCAAGAAGAATAGCTTTTATACTCTCCAATCTAGAAGTGATTAAGAGGGGTCTCTAGATGTTGTCACTGGAATGTTACAAGTATTTTCCATTAATGTTTATGGATTGTTAGACCCCGATGCCTCTTTATCTTTTGTTACCCCTTTAGTGGCTATGAAATTTGATGTAATCCCCGTAAAGTTAGAGGAACCTTTTTCGGTTTCTACTCCCATAGGTGACTCTATTGTTGCTAGATAAGTTTATAAGGATTGTCCTATTTCCTTGTCTAATAGAGCCACATTGGTTGATTTGGTAGAACTAGATATGTTGGACTTTGATGTCATATTGGGGATGGATTGGTTGCATGCTTGTTTTGCTTCCATTGATTGTAGAACAAGGGTAGTAAAGTTTCAATTTCCAAATGAGCCCATTTTAGAATGGAAGGGGGGAAACTCTATTCCTAGAGGTCATTTTGTCTCATATCTAAAAGCTAGAAAATGATTTCTAAGGGGTGTATCTATCATATTGTGAGAATTAAGGATCTTGAGTCCGAGACTCCTCCTTTAGAGTTGGTCCCTATAGTAAGGGAATATCCAGAAGTCTTACCTAATGACTTTCCCGGAATCCCTCCGGAATGAGAAATAGACTTCTACATTGATCTTTTTCTGGATACACATCCCATATCAATTCCCCCTTACCGGATGGCTCCGGCCGAATTGAAGGAATTGAAGGAACAACTAAAAGATTTTCTAGATAAGGGTTTTATTCAACCAAGCATGTCTTCGTGGGGTGCCCCGGTATTGTTTGTGAAGAAGAAATATGGTTCACTTTGGATGTGTATAAATTATTGCCAATTGAACAAAGTCACTATAAATAATAAGTACCCACTCCCTAGAATTGAAGATTTGTTTGACCAACTCCAAGGGGCGAGTTACTTTCGAAGATTGACTTAAGGTTGGGTTATCACCAACTTAGGGTGAGAGGGGTTAACATTCCTAAAATGGCCTTCCGAACAAGATATGGCCACTATGAATTCCTAGTTATGTCTTTTGGTCTAACAAAAGCCCCGGCATCATTCATGGATCTTATGAATAGGGTATTTAGGCAATATCTCAATCTTTTTGTGATCGTCTTTATTGACGATATTTTGATCTATTCAAGAAGTGAGGGTGATCATATGAAGCATTTGAGATCAGTATTGCAAGTCCTCAAAGACCACCAACTTTATGCTAAATTTAGCAAGTGCGAGTTTTGGCAAAGGTCGGTTGCTTTCCTTGGTCACATTGTGTCGAGTGTGGGTATACAGGTGGATCCAAAGAAAACGGATGCGGTTAGGAGTTAGCTTAGACCCCTAAGTCTTATCGATATTCGAAGCTTTTTGGGTTTAGCCGGGTATTATAAGAGATTTGTTGAGGTTTCTCATCTATTGCTTCTCCATTAACGGTCTTGACCCAAAAAAAAGTCAAATTTGACTGGTCGAACGCTTGTGAGAAGAGCTTCTAAGAGTTGAAGGATCGGCTCACCTCCGCTCTGGTGTTGACCTTACCAGACGGTACCGACGGATTCATAGTATATTGTGATGCTTCGAGAATAGGGTTGGGGTGTGTTCTCATGCAACATGGCAAGGTAATCATCTATGTTTCAAGGCAACTTAAGACTTATGAAAAGAATTACCCGACCCATGACCTCAAATTAGCGGTAGTGGTTTTTGCTTTGATGATATGGAGACACTATCTCTATGGGGTACATGTAGATGTGTTTACCGACCAGAAGAGTCTCCAATATGTGTTTACCCAAAAAGATTTGAATCTCCAACAACGAAGGTGGTTAGAGCTTTTAAAGGATTATGACATGAGTGTCCTTTACCACCCCGGCAAAGCTAATGTAGTTGCAGATGCCTTGAGTAGATTGTCCATGGGTAGTGTGGCTCATGTAGAAGAAAAGAAGAAGGAATTGGTTCGTGATGTGCATAGGTGGCCCAGTTAGGTGTCCAACTAGTTGATTCCACCAAGGGTGGACTTATAGTTCATCATAGTTCTGAATCATCCCTTGTTGTTGATATGAAGTCTAAGAAACATCTTGATCCTATTTTGATGGAGTTGAAAGAATTAGTTTTCAATAAGTTCATTGAGGCTTTCTCCCAAGTGGAGGATGGGCTGCTTAGGTACCAAGGTAGATTATGTGTTCCGGATGTTGACGGTTTAAGGGAGAAAATTTTAGAAGAGGCTCATGGTTCACGATATTTTATTCATCCGGGAGCCACCAAGATGTACCATGATCTATGGGAAGTCTATTAGTGGAATGGCTTTAAAAAGGATATAGCAGGTTTTGTAGCCAAATGTTCGAATTGTCAACAAGTCAAAGCCGAACACCAAAATCCCGGAGGTTTGTCCCAATATATAGATATTCCTACTTAGAAATGGGAAGATGTGAACATGGACTTTGTAGTGGGTTTGCCCCGTACTAGAAGACAACATGATTCTATTTGGGTCATTATTGATAGGATAACTAAATCAGCCCACTTCATTCCGGTTAAGACTTCATTCTCGGTGGAAGACTATGCCAAGTTGTACATAAATGAGATAGTGAAGATGCATGGGGTTCCCTTATCCATCATATCGGATCGGGGTGCTCAATTTACTTAACACTTTTGGGAAGCTTTCCAAAAGGGGCTTGGTACCAATGTTAAGCTTAGTACCGCATTCCACCCTCAAATGGATGGTCAGGCAGAAAGGACCATTCAAATCCAGGAGGACATGTTGAGAGCGTGTGTGATTGATTTCAAGGGTAGTTGGGATGACCATCTTCCTTTGATAGAATTTGCCTACAACAATAGCTACCACTCAAGCATTGCCATGGCTCCGTTTGAAGCACTATATGGTAGAAGGTGTAGATCATTAGTGGGTTGGTTTAAAGTAGGTGAGTTTTCTCTAATAGGCCTCGAACTAGTTTATGATGCCATTGAAAAAGTTTAGCTTATTAGGGAAAGGTTGGAAATGGCTCATAGTCGGCAAAAATCTTATACCGATAATAAAAGAAAGGAATTGGAATTCTAAATTGGTGATTGGGTCTATTTGAAGACTTCACCTATGAAAGGTGTTATGAGGTTTGGCAAAAAGGGAAAGTTAAGTCCCCGATATGTGAGCCCATACCAAATCCTAAAACGTGTCGGTAAGGTGGCTTATGAGTTAGAGTTACCAAATGAATTGGCCCCAGTTCACTCGATGTTTCATGTCTCCATGCTTAAGAAGTGCATCGGTGATCTAGTATCCATCCTTCCTTTAGAGGGTTTAGGAGTTGATGAAACCCTTTCTCATGAAGAGGTCCCGGTAGAGATTTTAGATCGGCAAGTAAAGAGGTTGAGGAATAAGAAGGTAGCTTCCGTTAAAGTTTTATGGATGAACCACCTAGTTGAGGGTGCTACTTAAGCTTATGATGTGGAGTTGATGTTTCCTCCTATGATTTGTCCATTTGAATTATATGTCATGCATGATGGGCTGCTAGTCTCGAGTCTTTGTTCCCCTAGAAGTATTTAGAGTGTCATTCGAGGACGAATGTTCCTAAAGGGAGGATATTGTAACAACCCGGAAAATTCGTAGGTTGCACGAGAGCCAAAACGTAAGGTCAAAAGCTATAAATAATTTCCCCTAAGTTAGTAGACCATCTAAGAATGATATAGGGGCTTTAGGAGTCAAGGCCTAAGGGAGCAGTGCCAAGCAAAAAGGGGCAAGCCAAGGCCAAAGGCCAAGGTTGCCACAAACTTGGAGCTACTGCCTCAAACTCCACAGCCACCACCACGTCTCGTGGTCATGACCACGGCCAGTGGGAGGCTTCGTGAAGTTGCCTTGGCCAAGGGAGGGGAGCCTCCAAGTTTCCTAGACACTGCCCCAACCTCCACGAGAGGGACCACGAGTCGTGGTCCACTTCACGACTCGTGAAGATGGTAGTGAGACTCCCTTGGTGTTTAAGGAGTTGGAACGTTTTAGAGGAGCTGCTGCCCAAGGCACCACAGACACCATAACAGGCCGTGGTGCACTTGACGAGGGGGAGGGTAGCTCGTGAACATTCCTTGGCATGTGAAGGCAAGGCATGGAGGGCCTTGCCGTGGCCTCAAGACCATGACCTCCACCACTACTCGTGGTAATGACCACGGATCGTGAGAGGTCTCATGGCCATGCCTTGGCCTCAAGGGGTGTTGGCAAACTTGTGGGAGCTACTTCCTAAGGGACTATGGGCACCACCACGGGCCGTGGTCCCCCAGACGGCTCGGGAAGTGTGGCTCGTGAACCTGGATGGGTTCACCTAAATGAGGGACTTTAAGGTCATTTCCTTTTTACTCCAATTTAAGTGGGGGTGTTTTGGGTACTTTAGGGGTAAAATATATATTGGTTTTAAGTCTAATTTCAAAAGTCTTAGTCATTTTTCACAAAGACCCAATTGAAATAAAAAACCTCCCACTTCTCTCTAAAATTCTCTCTCTAGACTCAAGAAGAAGAAGATGACATTAGAGCTAGGATTTTAAGGTTCTTCCCCAAATTTCTTGGAGTTTCATAGTTGAGGTATGGTTGCTTTTCATCCTTGGGTAGCTATCAGCCAAGGAGACCCTTCAAATATATTTTCAAGATATCAAATTTCCTCCAATTTCTAGGGTTTTCATTCTATATCATGGGTCTTCTTTCCAAAACGTTTTCATTGCTTAATTATGATTGTTTATGGTTGTTTATGATGAATTATGAATATATTGATGGAGAATTGATTATTATAATGAGAATTCCCCATAGCCGCATGTGTTCCCCATGTTGATAGATATTGAATTGATATTGTGAATGTGTCAATTGAATAAGTTTATGTTGATTAAGGTATTGAATCATGGATTCCTTCTATATTATGTAGTAATTGTATATAGTTGGGTTGATTGTGATTTCAAGGCCCGTGAAGGGCAAAGGTATGAAGGTTATGTCTCTTTATGGGAATTGTGTATGAGAACTCGGAATTACTTAGATAGTAATGATTCTATATCTATTGTGTTGTTGTGGTGTTGATGAAAAGATCATCTTACGCTATACCCTATTTACTTGATCATGTATGTATGTATGATTATGGTAAGCTTGTTGTGTGATTGAAAAGACATCGTCATGATCACAATACGATGATAATCTGAAAGGTTTACTCATATGCTAGTGTTTCTAAAGTGAAACGAACATTCTCACTTAAGGAACCAATGACCTATTATGATGATATGTTGGCATGAGTGCCTGATGATATGTTGGCATGAGTGCCTAATGAATGTTGTTATGAACTTAAGTAAAGGCTAATTATGAATCTAAAAGGGAAATATGCGTAGCACCGAGAGGACATGAAAGTGAGATGGGGGCTTATACGTTTAGCAAGTCCGGCCTCCCAATAAATGATATCTCATGAGATGGACACCTTCTACATTTAGCAAGTTCGAGTTTCTAGTAGCAATTTCCTTGTCCCATAACTATGTGCCCACATAGGTCTTAGCTAGTGGATCCACTTAGAAGCTATTATGTTAGTTCTTTCTTAGGAAAGTAGAACACCTCTTTTCGGTGTGGGGGTAGAACACCGGATTCCATGTAGCTCACATGGTCTATGCCGGTTATTGCAAGTCTTCCCTAAATAATAAGAATATGAACTATGGTAAGGTCATGGACTCTAACTAGGACTTATTAAAGGTACTACTTAGTGTGAGTGGGGGTATGTGACTTCACTTATACATTGCACAAGTAGACTCTAAGAGGGGTTGTGGTTAGGTTCTCTTATGGTATGATGTTATGATCACTTATGAACTATGTATGAAAAAGGGTATATATGAATGTTATGGAATATGAATGTCTTCACTCTTATGTATGTTGACTATGACTATGGTAAGATATGTATGTTGTTGGTGACCTAAATGTGATACTTAGCATTGGGTAGGGTTATGGGACTTTATCCTTGCATTGCACAAGTGTGGCTTTGGGTTGCTTATGTGTTGGTTTGGTTTATGTTTCTTCATAAATGTGCATAATGGTTTCTAAACTTGATAAAGGCATGTTTTCGACTAAATGTCCCTTTTATGCATGTTTTAAGGATTTTGTGCATGGCATCTATACTTAGTACAATTAATTGTGCTAACCCATATTTTCTACTTTACTATGAGTGTAGGTTCCTGTCGTTGATACTTACTACTTCCTTGAAGGTGAAGCTTGGGTCGACTATTCCTTAGGCTTGGTGAGTCCTCAAATTCGAGGACAAGTTGCTATTGATTCTAGTTAGTAGTTTACTTCCTATGTTCTATACTATGTTGTATTTCTTATTTTGGAGACTTAATGATGTAAAGGGATTGACCATATTTGTACTCTTATGTTTAGATGGTGATTGAGAGAAGTCTAGTTGCCATTTTCTTATATGAAAGAAGTTAACTTCCATTGTAAAAGTTTTAAATTTTTCCATATTTTTCTATGTCTTTATGCGATGATGAAAGCTAAGGGCTTGTATAAGACCCCTTTGGGGTCAAGTACGCCGTGTTACGACTAGGGGGTGCTCTCGGGTCGTGAAAATTATTATAGGGGAATTCACACAAAGGTAAGAACTTGTCCCAATGCCCTCCAAAATCAATCACACATGCCCTCAACATGTCTTCTAAAACTTAAATAGTCCTGTCCGACTGCCCGTCCATCTATGGATGGAAAGTGGTACTAAAAGTGAGTTGTGTACCCAATTCATCATGTAACTTCCTTCAAAACTTGTAGGTAAACTGCGTACCATGGTCTGAGATGATAAAGAGGGGCACCCCATGAAACCTCACTCTCTCTTTCACATACACCTTAGCCAACTGTTCCGAATTATAATCTATTCTTACTGGAATGAAATGGGCTGACTTAGTCAATCTGTTAATGACTACCCAAATAGAATCAAACTTCCCCATAGTCTTGGGAAGACCTACCACGAAATCCATTGCTATTCTTTCCCACTTCCATTCCGGAGTTGGCATTCTCTGAAGCAAACCTACAGGCCTTTGATGCTCATACTTTACTTGTTGGCAATTTTGACACTTAGCCATAAACTTCACTATGTCTTTCTTCATGCCCGACCACCAATACATTAGTTTCAAATCTCGGTACATCTTGGTCACACCTGGATGGATGGAATATCGCAAACCATGGGATTCTGTCAACAATTTCTGAATCAAGTCATCAACTCGAGGAACACAAATCCTTCTTTTAAAACTGAGAACACCTTCCATATCAAGAGTGGTCTCTTGTGCCTTACCAATCACCGTCTTTTTCTTGAGTTCATTCAAATTTACATCCTCAAATTGTTTGGCCATGATCTTCTCAATGAATGTGGCACTAACTTCAATGCTAGCTAACACCCCTCCTTTTTCTGAGATTTCCAACTGTATGAATTTAGACTCCAATGTCTAAATTTCCTTAGCCAAAGGTCACTTGGTTACACTCAAGCAAGCTAGACTACCCATACTAACTGCCTTTTGACTCAAGCCATCTGCCACAACATTAGCCTTACCCGGATGGTATTGAATGGTTACATCATAATCCTTGAGTAAATCCATCCACCTTCGCTGTCTCAAATTCAGATCCTTTTGAGTGACCACATGTTTCAAACTACGATGATCAGTAAACACCTCACACTTAACACCATAGAGGCAATGCCGCCAGATCTTAAGAGCGAACACTACCGCTGCCAACTCCAAATCATGTGTTGGATAATTCCTCTCATGCACCTCAATTGACATGATGCATAAGCTATAATATTCTTATCCTGCATCAACACAACAACCAAACCAGAATGTGAAGCATCATAATAAACAATAAAATCCTTACCTTCAACCGATAATGCTAGAATGGGTGCGGTGGTCAAAAGAGTCTTGAGCTTTTGGAAGCTCTCCTCACATTTTTTGGTCTATTTAAATGGTATCTCCTTTTTGGTCAAATTAGTCAAGTGAGTGGCAATAGAAACAAAGTTCTTCACAAATCGACGATAATAGCTAGCGAGACCTACAAAACTCCTAACTTTCGTCACAGATCTAGGCCGAACCCAATTCTTAACCGCCTCAATCTTTTGGGGATCTACAATTACCCCTTATTTTGAAATTACATGCCCCAAAAATGCAACCGAAGTCAACCAAAATTCACACTTAGAAAATTTCGCATACAACCTTTGTTTCCCAAGAACACCCTGAACAATACAAAGATGGTCGGCATGCTCTTCCTCACTTTTCAAATATACCAAAATGTCATCAATAAAAACTATGGCGAATGAATCTAAAAATAGTTTGAACACCCCATTCATTAAACTCATAAGGCTACGAGCAAATTAGTCAACCCAAAAGACATAACTAGGAACTCATAATGCCCATAATGGGTTCTAAACGCCGTCTTGGGCACATCTTGTAACACCCGGAAAATTAATAGGTGAAACTAGAGCCTTACGTAAGAGTTTTAGAATCTTATGTGTGGTTTAGAGTTGTAAATTAACTCCCCGTACTTAGAATAAATGTTTTTAGGGGCTAAACGCCAAGTTACGCCCCTAAGGACCAACCAAGGGTCCTTGAGGAGGACGCTAAATTAGCCCCAAAAATTTTGGCTAAGTATAAGTTCAAGGAAGGGTTCAAGGACGGTGGAAGAATCAACGGCCGGTGAACCCATCCTTGAACCCAAGCCTTGTTAAAAGTATTGTAAGGCATGGTTCTAAGGAAGGGTTCAAGGACGATGGAAGAGTCCACGACCGGTGAAACCATCCTTGAACCCAAGCCTTGTCAAAAATATTCTAAGGCAAGGGTCTAAGGAAGGGTTCAAGGATGGTGGAAGAGTCCACGGTCAGTGAACCCGTCCTTGTAGAAAATTTTTCTAAGGCAATGATTGACGGACGTGTCCACGACTAGTTGAATGGTCCACGGATGATAGACCCATCCGTGAAGATTTACTTAGAAAATAAAATTTTAGCCCTCAAGTTCACGGAGGGGACCATGGCTCGTGGAAGACTCTCGTGGTACTTGCCTTAGGTTGTTTAGGTAGTCCACGTGGGGGGTAAAAAGGGGTAATTTTGTAAATTCTAATTTTTAGTCCAATTAAAATGGGTATATTTTATATTATATTAAAATAAGTATATCAGGTATTTTAAGTCATTAAACAGCCAAACTAAATCAATTTCACAAAGACCCAAATCAAAATCAAAAGTTCATCTTTCTCACAATATTTCTCTCTCTAAAAACACAAGAGGAAAAATAGTAAAATTGAAGCTTGGGCTGAATAAATCAAGGTATTTTCATCAAATTCTTTCAAGATTCATCATCTAAGTATGGTAGTTTTCATCCATGGGTAGATTCCACCCATGGAGCCCCTTCAAAACTTGATTTCAAATCTTACAATTTCCCCAAAAAGAAAGGTTTTATTTGAATAGCATGGGTTCTCTTTAAAAATATTTTTAATGGTTCAATTATGTTGGGTTATTATTGAATTGATGATTTGTGGTTGAATTATGGTGAAATTCCCCAAAGAACCCATGGATTCCCTATATTGCATAATTGTGATCTTAATGTGGGTTATTGATTTTAGAAGCATGTTAATGGGTCTTTTTTAGATTAATTGAATTGATTGAATTATATTTCTACCCATATCTAATGTAGAACTTCTAGATGTTGGGTTGAATGTGATTTATGATCTTTGAAGGGCAAATTATGAAGATTGTTGTATAATCAAGATGATTCTGTACATGCTTATGAATTCAATGAAAGTAATGTGATCATGACTATAATGCAATTGTGATATTGTTGAAAGGTTATTCTCAATTATACACTTGTGAATGATGATAACATGTTCTGAAAGGTTTCTTCAATGTAATGATACACCATGAATTGGTAGGCTTAGAGCACCCTCTTCTTGTGTAACTAAAAGTATCTTGATTTAATGAACTTTGAATTGATAGGTCAAGTGGCATCCCTTTCATAAATGACTAATGGAGTATTCTATGCTTTGTCTTGAATTGGTAGACCAATGGTAGCCCTTTCATGATGAGTCTATGAACTAGTATAATGATGAACCTTGAATTGGTAGACCTAAGGGTAGCCCTTTCATGAGGATTCAATGAGCTTTCCTAATCATGTACCTTGAATTGGTAGGCTTATAGCACCCTTTCATGTGTTTAATAATGTACCTTGAATTGTTAGGCTAATGGCACCCTTTCATGTGTGTAAAAATGTACCTTGGGTCGGTAGGCCAATGTCATCCCTCTCATGTGTAATAATGTTAAAAGGAGAATGAACTACTCTATGGGAATTTAATGCTTAGCAACGAGTGGATATTGTGAGGTGGAAGCTCTCCTCGTGTTAGGCCGAGTTTCTAGTAACAACCTCCTTATCCCATAACTATGTGCCCACATAGGTTATAGCTAGTGGATCCACTTAAGCTAAATTATTGGTTCTACCTTAAGCAAGTAGAGCAACTCTCTTCAGTGTGGGACATGACACCGGATTCCGTGATTTTCTCACATGGTGTATGTCAGTTAGGGCTTATTCCCATCATATGAGTTATGTGCTATTATTACTCATGAGGTTCTATAAAGTATGGGTGGTAGTATGGGATGCCATCCATGCATTGCACGAGTAGGCTTTGAGAGTGGCTATGGTGTGTTTCTGTAACGACCCGGAAAATGATAGAGTGAAACTAGAGCCTCACATGTGAATTTGGAGTTGAGAACTTAATGAAATGATTATATTTGAATTTGACCCAAAAAGTTCTTAAAAATGTGCTTCGGAAGTTACCGGAAACTTGTT
>JAJOOF010001804.1:0-32692 GCA_029582545.1 Solanum lignicaule | reverse complement strand
ATACAAATCTCCCGTACAACATTCCTTAACCAAAATTTCCCCAAGTGTAGTAGTGTGGTCTACTGAACCTTTCACGGTTCTTAGAACCACCCATGGTCCATACGAGCCTCTCATCAACCACTTAATGAAACTCCAAAGTCCAACCAACCATGGTCCGATCCTTTCAACTATAGTCAGGCATGTGGTCTGTGGTTCCTTGCATGGGACATACAAATCTCCCGTACAACATTCCTTAACCAAAATTTCCCCAAGTGTAGTAGTGTGGTCTACTGAACCTTTCACGGTTCTTAGAACCACCCATGGTCCATACGAGCCTCTCATCAACCACTTAATGAAACTCCAAAGTCCAACCAACCATGGTCCGATCCTTTCAACTATAGTCAGGCATGTGGTCTGTGGTTCCTTGCATGGGACATACAAATCTCCCGTACAACATTCCTTAACCAAAATTTCCCCAAGTGTAGTAGTGTGGTCTACTGAACCTTTCACGGTTCTTAGAACCACCCATGGTCCATACGAGCCTCTCATCAACCACTTAATGAAACTCCAAAGTCCAACCAACCATGGTCCGATCCTTTCAACTATAGTCAGGCATGTGGTCTGTGGTTCCTTGCATGGGACATACAAATCTCCCGTACAACATTCCTTAACCAAAATTTCCCCAAGTGTAGTAGTGTGGTCTACTGAACCTTTCACGGTTCTTAGAACCACCCATGGTCTATACTAGCCTCTCATGAACCGCTTAATGAAACTCCAAAGTCCAACCAACCATGGACCATACTAGCTCTCATGAACCACTTACTGAAACTCCAAAGTTCTAAGGGCAACCACGAGTGGTTCCCACGGTCCGTACATAGGCTCGTGAAACCAGTGCACTAGCAACTTTTTACAATTTTTCATTTCCACTCTAAATTTTTCACTTCTAAGGTGTTATATTTGGTCTCCATTATTTCTTATAAAGGTATGTAGTTCACTTCTAACTTTTGGAGGATCTTGTAGGCTGAGGTGGGTTCCAGACTTGATTTTAGTACAACTTTTCATTCGCAAACTGATGGGAAGTTTAAGTGGATTGTTCAAGTGCTAGAGGACATTCTATGTAGGTGTGTGATATATTTTGATGGTCATTGGTACAAGTTATTTCCATTAGTTGAGTTTGCTTATAATAATAGTTCTTACTCTAGTATTGATATGGCTCCGTTTAAGGTGGTGTATGGTAGGAGGTGTAGATCTACTATTAGGTAGTTTGATGCATTTGAGTAAGATCATGAGGTAAGAGAGTCTTTTGCGAAGGTTAAGATGATTAAAAATAGACTTTTGGCAGCTCAGAGTAGACAGAAGAAATATGCAAATTGAAAGGTTAGAGATAAGGAGTTCTTGATAGATGAGCAAGTTTTGCTTAAGGTTTCACTCATGAAGGGTGTGATGAGGATTGAAAATAGGGGTAAGTTGAGTTTGTGATTCATTGGTCCTTTTGAGATTCTTAGATGTGTAGGGGGGAGGCAGCCAATGAGTTGGACTTGCCTCCAGGTTTGTTAAGTGTTCAATGTGTATTTCATGTATATATGCTAAAAAAGTTTCATAGTGATGGTAATCATATCATTCGGTGGAATTCTGTATTGTTTAATGAGTGTTTATCCTATGAGGAGGAGCTTGTAGCTATTCTAGATATAGAGTTCCGAAAGTTGAGATCCAGAGTTACTCCTTCTGTTAAGGTCCAGTGGAAGAATCGTCTTATAGAGGATGTCTCTTTGGAGACTGAATTAGACATGGGTAGAAGATATCCTCAGTTATTCGTGGAGTCTAATAATCTTTCTTTATTTCATTTTATTCTCATCTTTCCTTTTTGATGTTTGAGATGAACGTGTGTTTAATTGATATTTGATGTAACAATCTTCCCCATCATTATGGTGTTTTGGGTCTATACTCTATAGTGCTCTCATATTGGTCCTTGTGAATTGAGAATTGGAATATATATAATGGAAATCCTCCTTCACTATAGTTAAGAGAGGTTTTGCTTGCCATATCAAAGGCAATGAAGTTGTGAGGCTTTGGTATAGTGAAGTGGTTGTTTGCTATAGTTTTAATTCATTTTCACATCCATAATTCGTCATTTTGAATAGAGAAAACCTCATGGGAGACTTTTTCAAGAATTAGATTTTTTCTCTCTTGAGGTAAGTGTTTTTTGTTCATCTTTTCCTTTTGTAATTCGTTTACTTTTTGGAATCAAAGGGTGAGCTCTTCATGGGACTTTATGGGTTGAAATCTGGGGTTATTTTATTGCTAGGATAAAATGTAGAGAGGGTATAATCATGCAAGATTTCATTTCTAATTCATTAAATTCTATATTCTAGCATGAAATTATAAACCTAGCCTTTATTTATGATATTGAGAGAAACAGGAAACCCTATAAAAATAGATTTTTGGGGTTTATGAACTTCTCAAGAGAGGTTAATGGGGCAAAAATTTAATGAATGAGATTTGGTTGATCATGAAAACCTCTGATTTGATGAAATAACTTTTCAATAGTTTGTTATACCTTTTCAATAGGTAGAATTAGATGAGTTTGAATTGCCAAGACCTTCGCTTGAGAAAGTAGATGATTAATGTGTGGTTATATTTTGAAGTCTTGAGTGTTCAATGGTGTTGAGAAAAAGGATTTATTTTTTTTGTAATTTAGCTTGTTTACTTTCAGTTCGTTGGTTGAGGTAGGTTATGATTTACTTGGAGTTAGATTTTCCTTAGTTGATGATATGTAATGTGAGTTGTATTGCATGTTGATTTGTCTCTGGACATAATTGGTACTTTTTATGAGTGAATTAAGTGTCTCTTGAATAAGCATTTAAACTAATGAACTGTCTATTTTACTAATGTTATGAATTATGACTTGTGCTTATACTTGATGAATTACCCTAAGAGGTAACAACAGAGGTTAGGATACTTGACATTTCACATTACAAGCTGTTTAATTTTTAGTTAGACTTGATAGATTATATTTTTGTCAAATATTTTAATAGTTTTATGATATTATATTTATAATATTTATCTTTTTGTCAAACATAAATTTCATCGTGTTCATAGAAATCTTGTAGTTTTGTGTATATGACTAATTAATTAAAATATACTAATTTGAAAAATATATCAATTTTTTATGTAATATTAGTTAAGAATATATGTTTATTAATTAATATATTTTTCAAAGATAAATTATATCTTAAATATTAAATTTAATATCATTTATAAAGGCCCTTATTCGTCCAATATAAATTTTTAGTTTTAGATAATTAACTTTTATTTTTATAATTTAATATAACTTATTAATTACATAGTAACAAACAAATAGGTCATCATAATTCTCTAGTAATTACACAAATTTCAATTAACAGGTGACTTTTCAAACAGACCCTTATTGTTTTTTTATGTGAATAAATTGTAGTAATCTATTTGCTAAACAGACTAACACACCATGGAAGCTGACTACAGAATAGCAAAATTAATATGTAGTAGAGTAGACTCACAAACCATGTTCCATGAAGCATTTTTCCTACTTGGTGCCCGCTATAAATTTTTGAAGTAATTTAAATGCAAATTAAAAGAGAAGAAAAAAGGGGTCATTTGGGTAAAAGTGGTCCATGACAGGTCTGGTTCTTGCTGCTTGGTCTTCTATACAACAGACACACTGAAAAAGCAACTTGTGACTTGTTTATTAATGCTCTTCCATTCAAAGGACCAAAAATAATGAAACAAAAGTAAACATATAAAAGAAGAAAAGGAGTTCTAACTTCTTTAAACTAGCAGGAGTACATTCAGAGGCCACTACAAGAAAAGTGTGAATTACATGGGGATTTTCCCGGGGATTAGTATGAAAATCCGTAGGAAACTTATTTTCCTGCAAATTTTCATATTAATCCCCAGGAAAATCCCCATGTAATTCACACTTTTCTTGTAGTGGGCGAACCCAGGTTTTGAATACTTTGGGTGCACCAATATAAGCTCTAAGCTAAACTTAGAATTAAAAGAATGAAAAATGAAATAGGTGCTAACTGGGTCCAAACCCTAGTCTCGTAGGTGATTTCACTAGCTCGTACCAACTGCACAAGGGCACTTCTATGTTATTTATGGGTGCATTGTTAATTATATCCTACTTTCTGCTAGTTTCTTAAGATAGATACACACATATACACATGATTTTTTTAGAAGTTAGGTGCGCGTGCACCCTCACTAAACCATGTGGTTCCGCTTCTGGGTACATCGACCAACTCACCTAAAAGATAATTATAGGTAGTTCATAATAAATAAGTTTGGTCATCCGAATGAAATGCACAAATTATTCCCAATTACAATAAGTTAAAAATATATAAGTATGACCTTCAGCTTGGCTTCAGTTGTTATTTATGTCCTTCAATTTTGGTTGTGCACGAGTAGACACTTAAATTTATATAAAATTGAATTAATAGATACATTCGTCCTATGTGGTGTCCTACATGAAAATTTTATGTCCTACATGTATTATGTCACATAGAACGCTTATATCTACTTGTTCAATTTTTTACAAGTTTAAATGTCAACTTGTACACACTCAAAATCGAAGGACATAAATACCAGTATACCACCTAAATAAAATTAAATGACGTATTTATGTACTATGCGTATATTATAAGTTTGATTCCAAATCCAAAAAGAAGAAAGAAAACAAAGGGCAAGTCTGGCGGGGTTTTGGGGAATCAAAGAGTGAGCAACTCGAAGAGTTAAACAAGGCTGAATCTTCGCCGTTATTAATGTAATAATTATAATATCCAAACAGCTAATGCTTGTGATCAGATTTCAGCTAAAATCAAGCCTTTTTGCTCCTTTGTTTTTTCTAATAGACTATTTCTCTATAAACAAAACACATCCAAACAAGTGTAAAATGACAGGACATGTTGGAAACCCCTTCACCTTAATTATTATCCACTATTACTAAAATATATTTTCATTTTTACTCAGTGACATTTTACGTAACAAAAAAAGATACATAATTATTTTTTTCATGTTTTATCCTTAACATTAATTACTTATTCTCCAAATTATTTTCCAATATCTAATACTCACTCTATTAGAATATACTTGGCACACCTATTAAGAAATAATGATTTTGATATATTGAGTTTACTAATTTACATATATTAATTGATAGGGTCACAAATATATTTACTCATTAACTCAATGTTAATAAATTAGGATATAACAGGAAAAAGAAAATTATCCTTTCTTGATTTTGTCAAAAAATGACAAGTAATTAACAATAGAAATCAAATTAGGAATTATTTGACAAGTAAATCCAAACGGAAGAAGTACTAAAATATCAGTTAATAGGGATAGTATAATAAAATAATTATGTCAATCATTATTTTTTTTAAAGGCATGTTAAATTCAAATATGATAAGTAAAAATGAACGGAATGAGTAATAAAAACTTTTGGCCAAAAAAGAAAGAGAAAACTTATAACTTATGGAGTAAAGGTGTGAGCTTTTTCTTTTTATCATTGAAATTTTGAAACAATCAATTCATGTTGATTAGTTTGAATGAGTTAATTACTCGAAGAAAAGGGTCATGCATCTCTTTTACTTTTTCCCTATTTCAAATTCCAATTTCTAAACTGTAGCCCAAACCCCTCTCATCTAATCTATCAAAAATTAGTGATGAATTCTCAACACATATAGTTCAAATAAGAAAGATTTAAGAAAAAATAAATAAAAATTACTAAATATTAAGAATTTTTTTGTTTTACAATTAAGTGTTAAATATTAAAATAATAATTATTCAACAAAAATAATAAATGACAATTTTACCTTATAAATTATTTTAATAAAGGACAAAAAGAATTCGACGGTCTTCATTGTTTTAAATATAGGATAGTTATTTTAATGCATTTTCTTTATTTTTATCAACAGTCTAAATCTCAAAAGTATCAAAAGCTTGGCCCGCAGGAATAGAAACAAAAGCGAAGGAACTTACGGAGTTAAACCCCACAAAAGGCAAAGAGATAAACCCAAATGTCACTATCTTTAAAATATGTGGATATAATGAAAACGGTAATACGTTCACACAGATAAAATTTTTTTTTTTTTAAAACTCCAGGATAATTGATAATAGCTACGGTCTCTTTCATTTGGATGAGCATTTTTGTGTGTATCGGATGTAATAGACTGCAAATCATACATACGATATAAATTACACTTGACAAGTTCTATCCAATAGACTCGACACCAATGAAATTTTAATAAACTAAAATCCAATGTAAATTACCTTCTTTTCGTTATATGGCATGAATAAAATATTAGAGATTTATATGGGTTTTTTTCTTCATAAAATTGATAGATTTTTAATCATCTTTATAATTATTTCAACGATATAAGGAAACAAGGAAACCTCTCAAATAGAAATTGATTGAAATTGTTGATATAGTAGAAGGATTGTAATAAATTTCAGATCTCAAAGGTATTAACATATGTCAATGAGAAGAATTGCACAATTCTCCATACCCCCATCTAGCCAAGAGATTTTCCTTCTCTTTACTCCATATTCTATGGTTATATAATCCCACAAGACCTACCTCTCTAAATTAAAGAAGAAAAAAAAAGAAGTCCATGCACCTTCCAAAATATGAGAAAATTATCAAAACATACAACACCAACCACTAAAATAATATTGGATCATACACTTCTAGCCAACATTTCTTGAAATCTCCTATAAGATTCAACTTTCTCCAACCTAAACCTTTCATGAGAATTTGCAATGAACATATCAGCAAGCTTATCAATATCATTATTACTATTGTCCTTGTCTTCAAGCCATTGAAGATAGCCAGAGAGTTCTGACTCATCACAAGCAGTAGATATAATAGAATTCCATGTAGAATCATAATAAACATCAAATGCAGTTGGAACAGGAACTGGCATCACATGAGAAGAACACCAATTATAATGCAATCTAAATGAACCAAGAAACAACTTCACATTATTCTTCTTCTTGTTCTGATGAACTAACTGAACATTCTTCATAATTTGAATTAATAATGATTTCGCTTTCGCTATAGCTCGGTATACATGGGAGAATATGAGGGATTGTACTAGGCTCTTCAGCTTCATAGAGTTTAAGCTAGTAGATGATGATTTCAGGGAAGTTTTTGGATGAGAGGGGCAAACCATTTTTTTGTATTTTCTTTTCTTTGGATGTGTAATGTGCCTTGTTCTAATGGGATATATGAAGGGTCTTTCATTACCAAATTATCACTAGTAAGTAGGTAATTTATAGAAAGTGTCAACCACTTTGCAGATTTTTCTAACACTTTTTTATTTTCTTTCTTTTTTTAATTTCTTCCTTTCATTTGTTTTTTGGGGTTTTATACTAGCTTTAGACAAATACTGTACCTCCTTGTTTGGTGGAATAAAGCAAATCACAATATGGAATTTACTTCTATTTTATTTTGATTTGTATTGTGAAGAAAGTATACAAATATGTACCTCTATACTAGCTATTTGCAAAGGTTCCAACTTCAACCATAGTGTCTTGATGCAATGACCAAGAACTTAATAGCACAAGCAAATATCATTTCAACTTAAAAATAAATACCACATTTTTCCAAATTCCACAAGTGATTACTTTTTTTACAAATTACATTGCATGTTGTTTTTATTCTGTCACGATCCAAAAATGAGTGATGGCACTTGTTTAAACTCACCAAGACAAGTCAATCTAAACCCAAAAGTATGAAAGAAATGTGGAAATAAATCAACAATAGCGTAAGTGCGAAAAGCTTAGTTAACTTATAAACACCCCCAAAATATGGTTGTCACGTGTACAAGCCACTAGGATGACATAGACAAGAATCAACCTCTTCCCGTTGAACTTTTGATGTATCGCAGAATCTGAAAAGAAGCTTCTAAGTGGGATGATCCTGGCTTGTCCATATAAAAACCGGTTGATCACTCCCTCCTAATTGTGTAAGAGTAAGCAATCTTTGGGCGATAATTAGTTAGGTAAAAAAGAGTCCCAACAAGTCTCCTTGCAAGTAGATGGGTTATCCAATAGCTCTCTTGCATTTTAGGCTTAGTACAAAATTTGAAAGATAAATACAAGTCTCAATGTCTTTGTTTCTCGAATAGAACAAAACACAAAATAAGGAACAAGAGGTCCCGCCGGGATGACAAGCAATTACCTCTCAATATATCCTCTGAAAGCCTCAAAGAAAGATGAAGGAGATAATCACACGGGTCCAGGCTCGAAACCTACACAAGTGTAAAACAAAGGAGTGAGTACCAAACAACACGATACTCAACAAGCAACCCACTAAATAAGGAAAAACTAATTTAGAATACAAGTACTCCTTTCATCCCAACCGAACCACCTCGGCTACAACCTGCATAGAAATCAGCCCAACCTAACAGTTCATTTTACACAGCCTATAAGGCTCAACAGTCATAATCCAACATTCATAGTTCAACAATCAAGAAGTATCAAGTTAATCAATCACGAGTACCAAATATGTCAATCACAAACAATAAGTATCTCAATCACAAGTATCAAGTTCAAATCACAAAGTCAAACGCTTGCCGAAACCATTTCTCATCGGCACAATACCACTTGCCGGAACCATTTTCCATCGGCACAATATCACTCGCTGGAACCATTTTCCATCAGCATAACATCACTCGTCGTAACCATCTCCCATCGGCTTGGTATAATGTTACTTGTCAGAACCATTTCACATCGGCATAATCACCACATGTCTAATCACGGTGTACAGAAATTAATGCAAATAAGAAATTTCACATCATAAGGAAGAGATAATAAACTCAAGCAATTCAAGTCCACAATAATGTCAGCAAAGCATTTCATCAATCAACAAATTAGGATCAATACTCAAGGCAATTCATGAAGCACAATTATCAACACATTGCCTTTTTTATTCATTAAGATCAATCAAGTAGAGTAATTGATTCATCACCTCATTCTCATTACTCCCCAACACACACAATGAAGAAAAATACAAAATTCTACAAGTTTTACAAAGCTTGGAAGTTCACTTGCCTCAATCCAATCAAAAGTCACTACAAGACTTGAGCCTTTCCTTTCCAAAAAATGTCCAAAGCCACACAATTTAATCAAACAATTAATCATAATAAGATTCCAGAAATGACAATACTCATATCATATACTTTGAAAAATGGGTCAAATCGACTCCAAAAATCAAATTCCAAAAATAGGGTTTGAATCCAAAAATCTTAACTTGAAAACGTCACCCAAGGCATTCGGAACTCATTGGTGAAAACAATTTTGAAAAAGAAATTAAAATCAGTTCATCACTACCATTTTACTTTAGAACTCACGTTCTTGAAAACCTTTCACTTGGTCAATCAAAATCCTATTTTTTTATGTTAAAATTCACAAATGATCAAAGGGAATTGAATTTTTAAGGTTACAAACACTTACCAAATGATTTAGCACTAGAAATCTGTTTAAAATCGCCTCCAATAAATTTTCCAAAACTCAAAATGGAAGATAATGGGGTAAAACCCTAAAATTTTGTACATAAATCTTCTTAGGTCTCACAAAAACAACCTCAGGTTCGATTTCTCAAACTCATAATCGCGACCTTTGGTTCACAAAGGCGAACCCTAGAAAAATGTGGTCGCGAAAGCGATAGGTCCTTCGCGAACGCGATGGTCAATGGAGTCTGACCCCTCGCGAATGCGACTAAGACCTCACTAACACGACCCTCACTAAAGTGATCCATCCTTCGTGATCGCGAGGTACACCAGATATCATAAAATCAGTCAACTCTCAAATCTCCAAATGGATCCTTGGAAATCGTTCAAAACCTCATACATCCAAACCACATATCACTACTAAAAATATTGTTTAGTGATATTTGTGTAATCAACGACACAACTTCCGATGCAAGTGTCTACGATCGTGCAATAGTATAATAACCCAACCAAGGGTTGGGGTCGAGTCCCAAGGGAGTGGGCGTGAAAATTAGTGGTTAAGCGCAAATGTGCTAAAGCTAATCGTAGCTAAAGATTTTAACGATTAAAAACATTGTAAGTTAAAGGGGAACACAAGAGTATCACTTAACAATGGGGGTTTTGTCACTAGTAAGTAACAACAATAAAATTAACAAAGATTTCTAAGTAATGAGAAGGGATTCTTGGAATGTGGCCGGAATACGAGCTAATCTAAATTATTGGGTACATGCTTTCGATAGAAAATTTATAGAGTAATAGTGACTAGGCTAAGCTATACGTGGGAATAAATTCTCTCTCGAGCAACTTACCCCGTTTCAAATGGGTTCCTCTCGGACACCCACTTGCCGCATGAAGACCAGTCTACGCCTTACCTCACTCACTCTCTCGAGCTGAGTGTTAGGATATGGGACTAGGGTTCACTCTCTCGAGTTGAACCTCATGTCGACCCACTCCTTAGGACATCAATCTAGTAGTCTTGGTTTCGCGACCTCTCTCTCGAGCAAGCCAAAAACATATAAATAAACTTGTATTTGCAACTACAAATTTGTTAGATTCAACCACAACTACTAGACGAAATCACCATTAAACTACATCTAATCTATCAGCAAGCAAGACCCAACAACAATCTTAACCTATATTCGCTAAATCACACCCCAAGAATTGGGGTTTTTAGCCACACATCAAGAGATAGAAATTTATACCTAAATGAGCTTGCATTCAAATGGGTATGAAGATTTAAGTCTTGTTACAGGCCAAGAATGAAGAATCCAAGACCCCCAAGTCCAAATCCTTGGAGATGAAACCCTCTTCTTCTTCAAGTTTTCAAAACCTTCTCAAACTCAGAGCAAAAATAAAAAGTACTAAAAATTATATTAATTGTTTCACACTAAAAATCTCTTACTAAAAATTTGATACTAAGCTCAAACTCTCTACGAGTATTTATAGTTTTAAACAAATCTGTGTTACAGCGGACCATTCGGCACATTAGTTGGAATCGCCGATCAACTCGGCAATTCGCCCCTTGATGTAGTTCATCGCTGTCTTGCACCATCCTTCAGCATCGTTATGCTCTGGTTCATTGGGTGACATAGTACTGCCTCGCGGAACATCTCGGTGATGCGCCGACTGCTCCCCTTTTCCGTCGACTTGATCCTTTCCTTCAAGGCTCAGCACACTGGAAAAAAAGGCGAACTGAGACCCTTCGGTGACTCGCCAAGTGGACTCAGCGATCCTCAGGCCTTCATTTTCTTCGTTCTTTTTAGCCCTTTCGTTCCATTTTGCGAAGTAGTGTCCATGCTCTCCTTCAATCTTCAAATACCTGAAACTTAAGGGTTTTCATCAGATATTGAGATAAAATAAGCATTTGAGGACACAATTTCTATTAAAATATAACCCTAAATAGTCCAATTTGTGGACTCATCATTCAGCGACGAACAATATTATTTCACTACATAACGACGGATTTGCAACGGAATATTTATTTTATCTCTAAATATTAGCGTGAAAGTTTGGCACGTTCCACTTATTGAACAGGGTTCTATGGTCGGTCCATGACCCCTGGATGCCGAAGGCGTCCTTGGAGTGATCTCGTAGTTCCTACGGGGTGGAGATGATGGGGTCGGTCCACTCCTTAAGGTTATCTGTTGTATCATACACTTCTTGCATTCTGTCCCGCCTAATTTTCCCTACAGAGTTAGTAACAAAGTAGGGGTGACAAATTTAATTAATATTGGGTGACGAAATTAGTGACGGAAAAAAGTTTGCTAAACTTTTAAATATATTTTTATAAAATTTATATTATATAGGGATGAAAATATCCATCAATATATTTTTTTCTAAATATATATATTTAATTGAAAGCGACGAATGTTAGAATCCGTCACTAATTCTGTTGCAAATATTTTTAAAGTGATATATTCTAGGGCACAAAATTTTCAACATTTCAAGTCCCTCTCCAGAAACTCACACTCTCAAGCTCCAAAGAAGCTTCCATATCTTTCCAAGTCTCCATTGCAAACATTTTGAAGTCTCCATCTCGAAAGGTAAGCGCTCAAACTCTCATCTCCATTTCGATTTCATTTAGCTCAAACCCAAACTAAATAGGGTTTCGGCAACATTCCTACATTTTGAAAATAGGAGTACCTTTCAACTCTTCTTTCTGCAAAATAGGAACCCCAACTAGGAATTTTGGTTAGATTTCTGCATTTGGATATCAGATTCAGTGGATTTGGGTATCACTCATTTCACTCGACACACCCATTGTTTACCAGTTTCAACTCGTCTTCTGAAAATAGAGATTTTAGTGATTTGGGTGTTATGAAAATATGATATTTTAACTCTGAACTCTTTCCATTTCATTTAGCTTGAAGTAAGATTGATATTTTCTCAAAATAGGGGTTTTAAAAAATTGAATGTTCTAAAAATAGGGCTTCTTTTAGAAGTAAAGTTTTCTGAAAATAGGGTTCTTTTAGAAGTAAAGTTTTTCTGAAAATAGAGGTTAGGGTTCAAGAAAGCATTAGGAGTTAGGGTTCAAGCATTTTACATTGATTGCACACTGATTTATTTTAGTTTTATACTGCAGCTAACTTTTGTTGATGTGACTACTCACTACCGACTCATTCTCTCTGGTAAAAGGTATCTCTTTTTTTCTCACCTACATAGTAGCTTTTTTCCCCAAAAAAAATGTGTTGATATAAATTTTTTGTTTATACTTTTGTTTGGTTTATTTTTTGGTAAAAAATAATGTTAGTGTAATATTGAATCTACTGCTAAAAGTTGCTTCTGGTTGATTTTGATATTTCGATTTAGGATCTTTTGAACTCGTGTGATATATAACTTCTTTTTGGTTTTGTGATTGATATTCTAAGTGGTTCTTTATGTTTTTCTCACTTGAAATGTACTCGAGCCGAGAGTTTATTAAACATCCTCTCTATCTAAACCAAAAATATTAGATTAGACATTTAATAATCATCAAATTTTCTATTCAAGGAGAGAATTATCAGTTTATACACTATTAAGTCTAGGCTAGATGTGGTACAATGAATTTCTGCGTTACAATCATTTATGTATATGTGGGCTAAACTATCAACTATGAACTTTTCAAAATTATGGTTAGTCACTGAACACTTAAATGCAATTATGAGAACTCATGATAAATTATGTGAAACTTCAATAACATAGTAATATAATGATATAAAGGATTTCTCAAAGTGCTGAAATAAGCCTCAATTAAAGTTGGCGACTTCTAGAAGCCGGCATTATCAGTTGTAGAATTGTCTGAAATCAATTCTGGTTACCTTCCAGAAAATCAATAGATCATTGATTTTTTAGTTTAAGTTCATCAGTGTCTTTCTTCTCTGTCAAGTGTTTAGAAGTTGACGATCATCATCATTACCACCTTCATTTTCTCAATCAACATCGACAACAAATATGGATGAGTTTGTAAAGAAAATGATGTCTGCACTTACTAATCATCTTCTTCCTATTATTGTTGAGCAAGTGCAAGCAGTGATTACTCCCATTAGCAACCCAACACTTGTGACACCCACAGTGCCTCTTGCTACTACTAATGTGGACGATCCCTCAATTTCAAGTGACGATCGTATCACTTTATCTCCCACAACTTTAAGTTTTGATATTGTCATGGTTTTTTGGAAACTACAAATTGTGTAGTAACAATTTTTTATGAACCTAGAGGTTCATTTAAGAATAGATGATAGATTGCTTTGGATATTTTGAACCAAAAATATGTGGTTCAAATTTCGATATTCATATATTTTGAATCGTCTATGAGTATTATTTTATATGAATGTTGGTTTTTTTGGAGTAATTAGTAATTTACATTGAATTCATTTCAACAATGCATGTTTAAAATAAGTAAATCAAATACTTTTAGAAGAAAAAGTTTTGCAACAAATTTAGCAACTATTTGGCTGTTGCTATGAAAAGAATGTTGGTGACGGACTATTAAGAGCCACATATGCTAGATCAAACGATAAAATATGTTGTGACGAACTAGCAACCAAAATTTTGTCGCAAATATATCCAAAATGACGAAATGAATTATGAAATTAGCAACGAAACTATATAAATATAATGACAGACCAGTTGGTCGCTAACAAGTGGCAACATAAATCGTTCGTCACTATGACACCACTAAACTTGCAACGGAACTCATTTTTTTCGTCACTAAAAGATTATTAACAAACGTAATAGTAAAATTCAGCAATCCATCAATAATCATGTTTAGTGACGGAATATCATAGATTAGAGACTGAATTTTCCCGTCAATAAACTTTGATTTTTTTGTAGTGTATTCAATTCGACTACACTTGATGTTTCGGACATAATGGAACTGTCGAAACACAAATTTGAGGTCTCCTAAACCTAAAACTCTTAAAAGTCGCAGTGAACAAACACAACATCTAAAAAGCTTAAATCAAGCTCGGGACCTCTGAAAATTCAACCAAGACCAGGTTCTAAAATCATTCGCCAAATCCAGCGGAACTTTTAGAAATCTGATCCAAGAATTCAAACTCCGAATGATGACAAAAGTCAATTCAAAGGCTAAAATTTCACAAATTTCTAACTTAGGACCTCAAATCTATGAAAAGACTCCTAATCTAAAACTGAAAACTCTATTAGATCACTTTTCATAAGGAAAAAGGACAAATATACCCTCTGAACTATCGTAAATGGTATGCAAATACCTCCGTCATACTTTTGGGATATTGGTGCCTCTGCCGTCCAAAAATTAGAGCATATATACCATTTATACTAACGTACATACACGTGTCATAATCATACCCACCGATCCGATATTTATCGATGGAAAAGATTGTGTCACGTGTCCCTAATTAGTCCTCCGTTAGAGTGAAGGGCATATATGCTCTAATTTTTTAACGGCAGGGGAACCAATGTCCCAAAAGTATGACAGAGGGTATTTATATACCATTTACGATAGTTCGCGGGTATATTTGTCATTTTTCCCATTTTTATATGTTGAGATTGATGAAATCGACAGAATTCCATTCCGAAACTTGAAACTCTAAAAGACAACCACTTTTTAACAACTTTAGCCTTTTAAATTCAAATACTTTCATAATTCACAATTTTTTACTCAAAGTTCGAAACAAAATTCAAACTCCAATCAAAAATGACTTGGGGTCGATACCGCGAGGAGTAAAATGATAATTTTATGAAAATTTCTAAAAATGACATTCGGGATCATTACATACCCATTGCATTTTTTCTATAGTTTATGTCTGATACTAAGAATTAAGGATCTCTCTTGATTCCATTTGATTCGAAAACTGAAAGAACATTCAGGCATCTAAGGTTGAATTTTGCAATAGATGATGAAAATAATCATAGAGTAGTCGTTGAGGATGTTGCTACAGCAATTCCTGCACAAATGGGCCATGTCGGGGAATTCAACCTCCCATACTAACTGAAAACACAAACTTCAATATCATCAGCACGATATTGCACTACTGGACTTGCAAGGATTATTTGGTGGTCTACTTCTTGAAGACCCAAACAAATATTTAAAAAACTTTATTGGAGTGTGTCTAGCATAAAACCTCCTAGATATCTCTCAATATGGTAAGCTTGTGTTTGTTCCAATTCTCTCTGACAAAGGAAGCAACACATGTTTAAGACAGTTGTCAGAAGCATTCATCTCTACATAGACAAAGCTCATAGAACTATTCTTGGAGAAGTTTTTTACTCCAAGTATACGTATTCTGTAATGATCCATCCCGATCGTTATGACTAGGCCAATGGTGAAAGAAATTGGGCTAGAAAACTTTTTCGATCATGACTTAAAAATTCTAGGATAGGCCAGTCTCAAACGTAATTTGAACGAGGTGAGGTCTAGGGTCATCTAGGAATGGGTAGGGTGAAATTTCTAAATTTGGATTATATTTTCTAGTATTCAAGACATTAAGGAACTCGTAAGACTTCACAGATCGAATTTAAGTGAGTAATACTTCCATAATTGAATTTGACATGAAGGGGATATATCAAAACATCAAGGGAAGACGGTATGTTGTAAAAATTAGTTTTTTCAAGAATTTCTGAGTCTATGAAGTTTGTGTAATCCACTATAGAGTAAGTGTTAAGTCACTATAGCGAGCTGATGACTGCTATAGTCGTCGGGGTCTCTATAGCGGGATGGGTCGCTATAGCGGCTTGAGTTGCTATAGATGGAAAATTCATAATTTTATGTAGAAAAAAGTTCCAAAACCTCTTATTTTGTATAATTCTTCTTGGGTTCGAAAGTGTAGACTTAGCATTGTTTCTACTTGATATTCCACCAAATTCATCGGAAAAGGTAAGTCCATTACTCTCTTATCTTGTAATTTGATTCTTAAACCTTAGAATCTAGGATATTTATCTTAGGAGAGAGTTTTGACTTGATTTAATGGTGGGAAAAGCCTTGGGTTGGATAGAATGATCATAAATTGGCTTGGGATATGATTTGGTTATAATTCAAGTATAATTAGGTTATTTGATTGATTGTTGTATTTTTATTATTGTCTTAGACCAAGAACAAGTCAAGGTACTTTAAAAGGAAAATGTTTTAGTTCTTTAGAGTTTTCAAGAGATTAGATTCAAGATATATGATGGTTGTATGTTTTCTAATTTATGTATGTATGCATGTCTACTACTTTATAATATCACTTGTGTAGTGCATGTTGGGGGAAAATATAAGGAGCATATGAAATGACATCATGTTGATAATCTCATGCAATGAACTTGTTTACTTTACTTGTGGTTTCAAGTGTTATTGTTTATTGTGATTGTCGTTGTGCATGATTTTCAGTGATTGTTGATTGGTTCGGGTACCATATCGGTAGAAATACTAATGGTCCACTCGGTTACCACGTCTGATATGAATACTAACTCTTGTTGACTCGGGTACCACACCTTTAAACTAACAATTTGTGTGTGGATTCCTTGAGAGAACCGGGCATGTGTATTTGTGGTTTGGTGAGTGAACCAGATTTATCTTTTTTATAATGTGATGTATGTATGATAGATCCTTAAGCGGCCAGTCCAAGTTACTTGAAAGGTAAGTTGGACTCAATTGTGGCTTGTATGTGATCATTTGGGACATGTTTCATGTGTATGTTAACTCAGGATAAGGACTAGGAGTCCGGGTTGTTTCATATTTGTTGATGATACGTGTTTATTGTGTTACTACGTGGTAATTGTTTGTTTACATTCATGATTTGGACCGGCCGTGTGATCCTATCAGTACATTGTGGTTGTCTACAAATATTGCATCTGCTCTTTTCTATTTGAATACAGTCCATCTTTCAATAGATGATACGAGACTTCAGTTAAGGGATGCTTGACTTCAAATCCAAGGATAAGCTTTTCTTTCAGGCTGCCATCGGATCCTCTACATTTCTTTCCCATATTTTCGGACAAAGAAATTAGACTATTAATTCATGTTTTCTAAGTTTTGTGGTTACATCTTCATTCTTGACTTATTTAGAGTTTGGTACTAGAATTTTCTATTTCTAGGAGTTTTATTTCCGCAATATTTTGACTATTGATTTAGTTTATGGGGACTCAATCATTTGATTGTTTTAAAAAAAAATTCCCTCTAATTTATATATTGACTTGCTTTTAATAGATGGCATGTTAGGTTAATTTTGGGTTGATAGTTGATTCTCCCACCAGTGGTTTAGTGTGCGTGTCACTCGCAACGATCTTGATCGTGACTTATTCAGTTTAGGGACCAGATTAATAACCTCAGATAGTTGCCAGGTGAAGCACTACATGAGACTTAACTCATATTTAAAATGAAAGTGGTTTAATGTCTTATTTGAATGGTTTTGGGCTGAATTATTATATTTGCATGTGTTGATAGTTATTAGATAGGTTGTGATATTATGCTTGCTTTATTTTATTTTATTTTATTTTAAATTCCTCAATTTTTCTTATTGATTTTTTTTTTTATGATAGTCTCTTTGAATCGACTAGATTGTTTTTATTTCATAATAATGATAATTTATAGAGGTTAGCATTAATTTATAGTAATGATGTTATTCTTAATTGATAACTTTACTATCCTTATATGTACATATATTGTCATGATTCAAATTACCGGGTCATGCGGGCACCTACTTTTACACCTAGATAGGATAATACTTACCTCCCGATTTCAAACTAGGAATGCAGAATTTAACAACAACAAAAAAGTAGCGTGATGCCTTAATATAATCATTATTAATCCCAAAATCTGGTTAAATAGAAAACTTTTACAAACTAACAGAAAAACCTCCTTAGGAAGTAGTCTAAACAAGTACAAGAACTTCTAAGAATAAGAACAATATGAAAACAGATACAACTCCACCATAAGGAAGAGAGAATATTTCACTCCCCGAGGCTATCCCCTTGACGTAACATGGGACCTAGGATCACGAGTGACCCCAAGCTAACCCTAAGTCAGACATATCATAAGCATAATGAAATTAACTAAGTAAAACATGAACTATGTGAAAGATAAATTAATAATTATCTTAAGAGGAACAAGCTCAACTAGTTTGAATGTAAATATAACATAATATACAGGTTTTAGTGAAGACTGAAATAACACTTAACAACTCTCAAGTTGAACTACTACTATGTTTGAAAAGTCTCTAACTGAGTTGAGTTGTTGGGACATCCCCCAGCTAACTATAACAAAACTGAAAACTGAAAGTAAAGACTGAAATAGAAAGAATGTTTATAGTCCTCGAAGTATGAGGACTCACCACTGAAGCTACTGAATGTGGACTGAGAACTGATCTATGCGTGATCTGGATGCGGAGTACCCGAACCTATATCATGAAACAATGTAGCGCAAAGTATGCATCATTACTTGAAATGTACTGAGCATGTAGGATATGGATACTAAGCTGAATAAAGTATATAGGCTAAACAATACATAACAAAGCAGTGATAAAATCTGAACAAAGATATAATATGTACTGAAATATAACTAGAAAGATAACTGAACTGAATGCAATGACCAAGTACTAATCATGTAGGTAACATGTTGAACTGTATACTGATGTAAATGCTGAAACATTGGTCAATGCACTAAGAGTCTGACTGTGGGAGCTACTATCAACTAACATAAATTACGTGGGGTCCGATGTATACACCCCATCGAGAGGAACCAATATACCTTGCCAAAGGTATAAATGAGTGACTATGGCGTGATCACAAAAATTGATACCTAACAGAGGGGACTTATAATCCTACTCGGGCACGTAGTTCTAGGACTATGAGGGTACGCTGAACCCTAGTCCAACTCGGTGCTAAGTCTACTCCCAACTGAATACATATGAAGCTTAAATGCACTAAATATTGAATATCTCAAAATATTGACATGTTAACTGAGAATGCAACATTTATATATTGAGAATGTGACATTCAAAATCTGGAGCATGATTTTCTGTTTAACTGACCTAGCAAGTATAATTCATGAACTAAGAAAATTTACACAAACTAGGGTTCTAAATTTGATACAGGGAATTAAGCAAACTTTCCAAGAAACATGTTATTTCGATTAAGGATACTACAACAGCTAAATCACAACCAATCTCCAAGGTTTTAGAAACCCTAGGTTTAAACAAGATATGGAGAATCAAGGAACTGACTGAATTCTAGGGACCTAGTGGATGAAAGGAATCCACTAGTGAAATCCCACATACCTGATGATGAAATCTACGGAGAAATCCTTTGGATTTTGGGGAATGCTGCTTGTTCTTTAAAGAAATTGGCGCGTCTTTCTCTTCTTTTCGTTCTAATTTGGATGATTTCTAGAGAATGAGGGTTCATGTATGTCTAACTAGGTTATTAGGCTTAGAATGAGTAAAACGACGTAGTTTAAGTGCCCAACGCATAGGAGAAAAGACAAAAATGACCCTGACTTAAAGCTGACGATGGCAATCTACTACGGGACTGACGGGCCGTCGTTTGAACTACTGCCCCGTGGTTCAAGGTCTGCCCGACAGGGTTTAACTAAAACAAGCATAACTTTTTACTCCGAGCTTGGATTTTAGCAAACTTAGTGGCGTTGGAAAGAAGATTCAATTATCTTTAATTTGACAGGTCATGGGCCACCTAATTCATTTTGTGCTAAAAGATATGACCATTTAAAGTTGAACCAACAGCCATTTTCCTCTAAATAGCTGTTGACCCTTACCTACGGTCCGTAGGTCCAATCACAAACCGTACTGGTCGGCCGTGGGTGGGATCAGATACCATTGAGTCTTGAACCCCAATGACGGACCCTACCTATGGTCTGTGGGTCCATCAACAGGCCGTGGACCACGGGTGTAGGTCTCATCTCTTGATCATGAAATTCCCCTAAGTATAAGACTCAATGACGGGACCCCACCCACAGTCCGTGGTCTAACACACGGTCTGTCGGTGGCTTTCATCGATTCTAACACCAGATCTCAGAAAGATGCATTTTTTCATCTTCTCGAATCAGAGGTGTTACAATATCTCCCCATTGGGAAAATTCGTCCTCGAATGAAGTCTAAACATTGAGGGAAGGAGTTGCAATCCCTACCACTAAGTACTACAAACTGATATCTAACTGAACTAAGTTCCAATAACATGCAAATATGCTAAAATGCAAGAATAACTGAGGGAACAAGATACTGAGACTTAATTACTTAAGGGTAAACTGAGAGACTGGAGAGGTACTAGTACCTTAAGCTGACACGGGATCAGAAGAAAAGAGGTGAGGATACTTGGTCATCATGGTTGCTTCTGCTTCCCAAATAGCTCCCTCTACGAACTGACTCCTTCACAAAATCTTCACTGAAGCGACTTTATTATTCCTAAACCTACGAACCTGACGGTCAAGAATTTCAATTTGAACCTCTTCATAAGTGAGACTATCATTCACAGCCACACTCTCTAATGGTACTATTGATGTCGGATCATCCACACACTTCTTAAACAAGGAAATTTGAAAGACTGGATAAACCCCTGCTAGTTCTGTTGGCAACTCTAACTCATAAGCCACATTACCAACCCTTTTCTAGATTTTGTAAGGACCTACATATCTAGGACTAAGCTTCCCTTTCTTGCCAATCTCATCACCCCCTTCATAGGTGACACATTAAGGAAGACCCAATCCTCGATTTCAAACTCAAATTCTGTTTTTCTCACATCTGCATAGGACTTCTAACGACTCTGGGCTATCTTTAGTCTATCTCTGATGAGCTAAACTTTCTCTATAGCCTCATGAACCGAATCTGGCCCAATCAAGGCGGCTTCACCTACTTCAAACCAACCAATTGGGGATCTGCATATACGCCCATATAGTGCCTCTAAATACTGGAATAGTAGCTATTATTATAGGTGAACTCTATGAGAGGTAGGTGATCATCCCAATTACCCTTGAAATCGATCACACAAGCGCTCAACATGTCCTCTAAGATCTGAATGGTACAATCTGCCTGACCATCAGTCCGTGGATAAAATGCTATAGTGAGATTTACCTGAGTACCAAGAACTTTCTGAAACGATTTCCAGAAATAAGAGGTAAACTGAGGACCTCTATCTGAGATGATAGACAAGGGAACCCCATGCAACCTGACTATCTCATTGATGTAGATTTTAGTGTAGTCCTCCGCTGAATTTGTAGTCTTGACAACCAAGAAATGAGCGGACTTAGTGACTCTGTCCACTATCACCCAAATGGAGTCATGTTGTCTGCAAGTACGGGGTAAACCCGTAATGAAGTCCATGTTTATCACTTCCCACTTCCATGTAGGAATGTTAATCTCTTGAGTTCTTGGTTTCCGATGTTCTACCTTAGCATGTTGACAGTTAGGACACTTAGCCATAAAGTCTGCTATTTCCCTCTTCATGCCGTTCCACCAAAAGATTTCCCATAGATCACGGCACATCTTAGTGGCACCTGGATGAATGGAATACCTGGAGTTATGAGCTTCTGTAAGGATCCACTGCCTCAACTCACCCACATTAGGAACACATAAGCGACCTTGGTAACGAAGCACACCATCTCCCCCTTGGGAGAAAACCTCAACTTTTTGCTGATGAACTGCACTTTCAACTAAAGTAATATAGGATCATTGTCATGCTTGTCCTTAACCTCCGCTACCAATGAAGATTCTGATCCATTCTGAACTATCACACCACCATCTGATGTGTATGTAAGGCAAACTCCTAAGCAGCAAGCCAGTGAACATATTTGGCTAACTCTTTCTTTTCTTCCTCAACATGTGCTACACTACCCATAGACAGTCTACTAAGAGAATCAGCCACTATATTGGCCTGACTCGGATGGTAAACTACATTCATATCATAGTCTTTGAGGAATTCAAGCCATCTCCTCTAACAAAGATTCAACTCTTTCTGGGTGAACACATACTGGCTCTTATGATCTGTGAACACATCAACATGAACACTATACAAGTAGTGTCTCCAAATCTTTAAGGCAAATACTACGACTGCAAGCTTGAGGTCATGAGTTATATAGTTCTTCTCGTGGACCTTAAGCTTTCTAGAAGCGTAAGTTATAACCTTACCTCACTGCATCAACACACAACCCAGACCGACCTTGGATGCATCACAATAAATTACATAACCATCTGAACTATCTGGTAGAGTCAAGACAGGAGTTGTAGTCAACCTAGTCTTCAGTTCTGAGAAGCTTTTCTCACACTCAAATTTGACCTTCTTCTAAGTCAACTTGGTCAATAGGGAAGCTATGGATGAAAATCCTTCAACAAATCTCCTGTAATAACCTGTCAAACCCAAGAAACTTCTAATATCTGTTGGAGAGGTGGGTCTGGGCCAATGCTGTACTGCCTCAATTTTCTAAGAATCCACTAGGATCCCTTCGTTGGATACCACATGACCAAGGAAAGCGATGGATTGTAGTTAGAATTCACATTTGCTGAACTTAGTGAATAGCTGGTGATCTTTGAGAGTCTGCAGGAAAACTCTCAGATGAGTCGCATGTTTTTCATCACTCTGAGAATAAATGTGGATATCATGAATAAAGACAATGACGAATATGTCCAAATACTATTTGAACACCCTGTTCATTAAGTCCATGAAAGTTGCAAGAGCATTTGTTAGTCCAAAAGGCATATCTACGAATTCATAGCGACCATACCGAGTCCTGAAGGTTGTCTTCGGGATGGCACTGTTTCTGAATCTAAGCTGATGATAGATGGATTTGAGGTCTATCTTAGAAAAGAAACTAGCACCCTGAAGTTGGTCGAACAAGTCATCAATCCTGGGGATGGGATACTTATTCTTGATTTTGACTTTTTTCAACTGTCGATAGTCAATTCACATTCTAAGAGAACCATCTTTCTTTTTCACGAACAACACTGGAGCACCCCACGAAGAGATACTAGGTCTCATGAATCCCTTATCTAGAAGGTCTTTCAATTGTCCTATCAATTCCTTAAGCTCAGTTGGAGCCATTAAGTAAGGAGGAATCGAAATAGACTGGGTATCTGGAAGGAGATCTATTTCGAAGTCGATTTCCCTTTTCGGAGAAACTTCGGGAAAATCTTCTAGAATACATAGGGAAACTCATTTACTACTGGGACTGAGGAATAACAAGGATCTACCCAATCTATGCCTAGAATAATATCGACATCTACCATTTTTAAAATACAAGATCTACTGAGGTGACTTTTTGAGAGACTGTGACAGGGCAATTTTTGTATACCCTTCTAGATATAACTAGGTCACCAACTGGAGTAGAGACTGAGAAGGGTTCTATGAGAGTTTCAGGACTGACACTTAAGTTTACTACTATATAGGGAGTTACAAAAGACAATGTAGCCCCTGGATCTAACAATGCATAAACATCTAAATGAAAGACTCGTAACATACCAGTGGCCACATCATGAGAATCTTCCTGGTCCTGGCGAGCCTGGAGAGCATATAACCTATTCTGGCACTGACCGCCACCTGTACCAAACGAAGCACCCTATTGAGTTGGGCGACCTGCTGGTGCTGCTAGAGCTGTAGACTGAGCCCTATTGTTGTTACCTCATTGCCTCTGCCTAGTAGAAGGGCAATCCTTTAACCTATGGCCAGCCTGACCACACCCAAAGCACCATTCCCTGCATGCAAGACACTCACCTGGATGGTTCTTACCACACTTTGAATAAGTTGGGAAAGTCTTGTTACCTGAAGTACTCCCTAGAGACTTAGAGTCTGATGCCCTACCTTTCTGATCTTGTCGAAACCTGGGGGATGGAGCACTAGCTGATGAAGGTGATAGGGTCGTAGTCCTTTCCTGAAACTGTGAGTGATTTCCACCTCCCGACTTTTGCTGTGAGTATTCATAATTTCATGTTTTGGCCTTTTTGTTATCCTTATTCATTTACCTAAGGTTATTTCCCTCAACCTGTTGAGCATGAGTCGTTAGTCATGAGATATCCATATCCCCTAACAGCATAGCATTCTTGCACTCGGTCTTTACTAAATCAGATACTCCAAACAAGAACTTGCTCATTTGTGCCCTCGAATTAGCAACCATATATGGAGCATACCTAGAGAGCTGAGTGAATTTCAGTACGTATCTTGGAATGACATTGAGCCCTGCTTCAAGGTTCATAAACTCTTGTGCCTTAGCTTCTCTCAACTTACTTGGGAAGAAGTTGTCCAGAAAAGCTCCAGTAAAACAATCTCATGTCACAGGATTTGCACCCGCACCCCTATTGTCTTTCCACTGAGTGAACCAGATATGAGCCGCATCCTTAAGTTTATAGGATGCTAGCTCAACACTCTCAGTTCCAGTCACTTGCATTACTCCAAGAATATTCGTAACCTCATCAATGAAGTTTTATGGGTCCTCACCAACCTTTGACCCTAGAAATTCTGGCGGATTCATACGAACAAAATATTTAACCCTAGCTGCAGCTGATCCACCATTTATGTTTGCAGGAACTGGGCCTCCTGAATATTCTGATTGGATACACTCTGAGCCAAGAGTTGGATCGCATTTTGAAATTCTGTATTCGAAACCTCATGATTCGGGACTGGAGGAATTGTGTTACCATTGCGTGCATTAGCATTCTGTACATTAGCTCTATGAGGAGGCATGATCTGAAACGCATAACGACGAATTAGAAAAGAGAAGTTGAATCATACCTCATGCACGATAAGAATAGCAAAAGAAGTGAAGTTTTCCTAGTAAACTTCGTAGCCTCCCCCTCATAGATGTGGTGCGCTTCACACCCATGAAAGAGAATCTACTCAGTGCAGCTTTCAGACATCCTAGGACTCTTGAACCTAAGACTCTAATACTAAGTTTGTCACGCCCCGAGGCTACCTCCTTGACGTAACACGAGACCTAGGATCACGAGTGACCCCAAGCTAACCCTGATTCTGTCATATCATAAGGATACTAAAATTAACTAAGTAAAACATGAACTATGCAGAAGCTAAATTAATAAATATTTGAAGAGAAACAAGCCCAACTAGTTTGAATGTAAATTATAACATAATATACGAGCTTTAGTGAAGACTGAAACAACACTTAAGAACTCTCAAGATGAATCTACTACTATTTCTGAAAAGCCTCTAACTGAGTTGAGTTGCAAGGACATGCCCCCAGCTAACTCTAACAAAACTGAAAACTGAAAACTGAAAGTAAAGACTGAAATAGAAAGCATGTTTATTGTCCTCGAAATATGAGGACTCACCACTGAAGCTGCTGAATGTGGATCGAGAACTGATCTATAAGTGATTTAGATTCTAAGTACCTGAACCTACATCATAAAACGATATAGCGCAAAGTATGCGATAGTACTTGGAATGTACTGAGCATAAAGGATATGGATACTAAGCTGAATAAAGTATATAGGTTGAACAATAAATAACTGAGCAGTGATAAAATCTGAACAAGGATATAAATATGTATTGAAATATAACTGAAAGGATAACTGAACTAAATGCAATGAACAAGTACTAACATGAAGGTAACGTGTTGAACTGTATACTGATGTAAATGCTGAAAACCTGATCAATGCACTAAGAGTCTAACTGTGTGAGCTACTATAATTGGCATAAACCATGTGAGCTAATCGTGGAGTCCGATGTATACGCCCCATCAAGAGGACCCAATATACCTTGCCAGGGGTATAAAGGTGTGACTATGGTGTGATCACTAAAATTGATGCCCAACAGGGGGGACTTATAATCCTACGCGGGAATGTAATTCTAGACTATAAAGGTACGCAGAACCCTAGTCCAACTCGGTGCTAAGTCCACTCCCAACTTAATACATATGAAGCTAAAATGCACTAAATACTGAATAGCTCAAAATACTGACATTCTAACTTAGAATGCAACATTTATATTATGAGAATGTAACATTCAAAATCTGGAGCATGATTTTCTATTTAACTGACCTAGCAAGTAAAATTCATGAACTAAGAGAATTTACACAAACTAGGGTTCTGCATTTGATACAGGGAATTAAGCAAACTTTTCAAGAAACATGTTATTTAGATTAAGGATACTACAACAGCTAAATCACAACAAATCTCTAACTTTTAGAAATCCTAGGTTTAAACAAGACATGGAGAATCAGGAACTGACTGAATTCTAGGGACCTAGTGGATGAAAGGAATCCACTAGTGAAATCCTACATACCTGGTGATGAAATCTACGAATAAATCCTCTGGATTTTGGGGCTGAAACTTGAAGAACACTGCTGCTTGTTCTTAAAAGAAACTGGCGCCTCTTTCTCTTCTTTTCGTCCTAATTTGGGTGTTTTTTGGAGAATGATGGTTCTGGGTATGTCTGACTATGTTATTAGGTTTACACTAAGTAAACAACGTAGTTTATGTATCAAACGAGGTAGTTTAAGTGCCCAACGCATAGGGTAAAGGACAAAAATAACCCTGACTTAAAGCTGACGATGACCATCTACTACAGGACTGACAGGCCGTCGTTTGAACTACTGCCCGTCAACTAGGCCTTGGTTCAAGGTCTGCCCGACAGGGCTTCACTAAAACAAGCATAACTTCTTACTTCGAGCTTGGATTTTAGCAAACTCGGTGGCGTTGGAAAGAGGATCCAATTATCTTTAATTTGATAGGTCATTGACCACCTAATTCATTTTGTGCTAAAAGATATGACCGTTTGAAGTTGACTCAACAACCATTTTCCTCTAAATAGTTGTTGACCCTCACCTACGGTCCGTAGGTCCAACCACGGACCGTACTAGTCGGTCATGGGTAGGATCAGAGACCACTGAGTCTTGAACCCCAATGACGGACTCCACCTACGATTTGTGGGTCCATCAACGGACCATGAACCACGGTCGTAGGTATCATCTCTTGATCCTGAAATTTCCGTAAGTCTGGGACTCAAGGACAGGACCCCACCTACAGTCCGTGGTCTGACACACGAACCGCTGGTGGATTCCGTTGGTTCTGACACCAGATCTCGGAAAGCTGCATTTTTTCATCTTCTTAAATTAGAGATGTTACAGAATAGAAGTTGCCGGAGATCGCCATCGTCTTTACCTATGAAATATCACTAATCCCACAACCATATTAAAATAACTATATTAATTAAACAGTAGCAGTGAATTGTTATTGAATTAAATTATATTTGTGTTTAATAATTACATAATAGATGTATGCCATATCGTGTAATTTTCTCAAAAAGATAATGACTAATACAAGTATGTTACTACAATATCCAAATAAATTAAAGTAAATTTAGTTTTTGGAAAAAAAGATTTAAGAATAAGTAAATAATGTTGATGATATAATGTGTTTATATATTGAAAATAATGAATAAAAAAATCTTTTTATAAAATAATAAACGGAGGACATATTATTTCTTTGTCCAATGATAGTTATCCATTATTGACTTGACACCAGATTAAGAAGTAGTAAATGAATTTTACCAAATTACTTTTATGAAATATAAGCATCTAAACGTTGAAAAATAAGTTGTATTTAATAGCAAAAGTAAAATAGACACTAAATGATAAATTATGCATTGGTTTTATTTGTCCACTTGAATTGACACATCTATTTAAAAAAACAATTATTAACATAGTGAGTTTACCATTTTACCCATATTAATTATGAAGTGGATGAATTAAAAATTTAATATTTTCAATAAGTTCGACCTTTTTTAAAATAATTAATTGAGGGTATAATATGTAAGAAAAAAAATTATTTTTTCTTGATTTGTCAAAATGAACAAGTAAAAAAGAAAAATTCGACATGTAATTAGGGAGAGAGAGAGTACTATTTAATTCCAAAATAGTATACTCCCTTCATTCTTTTTTATATGTCATCCTTACAATAAATAGTTGGTTCATAATACTTGTAATTTCATAAAAATCAATGCATAAATTACATATTCTTCTTATTTTACCCTTGTGAGTTATTAGTCTTGAAAATATACATTTGATCAACATAGAAAAACTAAGTGAATAATTCATATTCATGGATAAAATTAATTAATTAAAATAAATTAATTCATGTTTATTGATTGAAAAGTTGACTTAAAAAATTAAATAAGAGTAGAATAATAAACTTACTTAATTTCTTAATGCACGTGGAAAAAAAATTTGGTGACTAATAAATAAAAACGGAGAAAGTAATAGACAAGTAAAGATGGACAAAGCAAGTAAGTGGGAACAAAAGTAGTAATTATGTATTTTTCCACGTAAACGCCGTATAACTAAAACCAAGCTGACACATGTTTATTCGTTTATGACTTCAAAAGTAAAGCCCTTGCATTAATGATACTTCCTCCTTGCAAGGGAAAATAAAATTACCACTCTCCTTTTTCATAATAAGTGGCATTTTATTTTAATTAATTTGTTTGTTTTACTTACAGTGCTTAAATTTTTATTTTTTTAAGACGTTTTTTTAATTGTAATTTTTCAACGACATATTTAAAAGGAAAAAATTGTAAGAAAAAAAATTATAATGTATATTTCATATATTTTGAATTTAAGATCATAAAATTTAAAAGTTATTTTTATATTATTTAATTTTGTGTTAAGTTAAAATCAGATAAATGAAATAAAAGGTGAGGAGTATTTTTAAATTGAGCATATTCCTTGAGAAAATTACTCACACTTAGAAAGTAAGAAATGTTTTGTGGTCAAACCTCGTTATAATAATATTTCACAATAATGACTTAAGCTTCTTCGAAACATTTTTTTTATGTTATATTTTATTTTTCTATAACAACATTCTAAAAGTTATAACAACAATGACATCACTATAATGGTACTCTCTTTGTAAAAAAATTAAATTGCATGTCCAAACAAAATTTCAATTTCAACTTCATTATTTCAAATCATAATTGTATATCACAAGTCCAAATCGGACCTACAAATGATCAACTGGTTCATTCCTTTATTGATTCAAAAAAGGAAAATGAAAAAGAAAAAAACTAGAAAAAAAGTCGAAATATAAAAGGACAAAAGATATCATTTCCTAAGAAATAAAACAAAATACTTACTATCATAAGCATGTAACACATTAAGTCTAGAATATATAAGTAAATGAGGAGGACTTTCCCGTCACGTTACATTTTGACGATAAAAATACTTCATGCATTTCTTTTTAATTGTGATGTTGCATTTTTTGAGAGTCATTAGACTAGTTTTAAATTTAAATTAATGTAGTTTTAAATTTAAATAAAATTACATTAATACCATAATTTAAAATAATAATTTAGATATTCAAAAACTATATGAAAAGTACTACAGATTGCAAATATGATGAAAAAATATATCGTCAAAGTTCATATCGTTTGAATCTTAAAAAGAAAATCATATACAATTTGTAATACTAAGCTGAGGATGTTAATTACCATTAAAGATTGGAAATCATAAAGCAGAATAAAATTAAGATTAATTAGTTGATGAGTAGTGACTTTTATACAATCTTGTGTAGAAAGTTTGTAGTTTTAAAATTAGTGAAAAAGAAAGATATGTCATTGTAGTGGGGAATTGTGTGACAAAAGCAGGATTTGGAGTTGGGAAGGAATCTGTAAATCAAAACAATGAAAAAGCAAAGGAACGGAACAGGTAAACAGTAGGTAAAAACACTAACTTTAAAGTGTAAGCTAAGTGTGTAGCTAAAGACATAATCAATCACAATGGAAGATTGGGAATACATCATCATAACCCATTCTTTTATCATATATTCCCTCAAAGAATCAATTGTCATTGTCACCAAAAGTCCCATGCTATTTTCTACTCTTCCTTTCAATCATTTCTCACTTTAATTTCAAACCTCCTCTCTCCTTTCATCTTTATTCATTCCTCTTCCCACTCACTCCCTCTTTTTTTCTCGGTCCATAGAGACAAAATGTAAAATTGATGCCAATAGTTCATCACGGAAGAAAGGACTTTTTCGTATGTCTTAATTTTAATAAAACTCTTTCCTATCCTATTTAGAAAGCGCTCGACCAGTTTTCTTGTTCATTGATTGAAGTTTAAGTAGGCAACAACTATAGGATTCAAATATTTTTCACTTTAATGTGGTTCATATATCTAATAATTGAATATTTACCATAAATCAACGAAATGATACATAATTACCCTTTTCAACTACAACACTAACATTGTAAAGGTCCTAGCACCACCTTATTGATATTTAGAATGACTCTATTACCCCTTATGAGCCGACATGCCATAGAGAGTGTACTTCACTCTCTGATAGAATGTGAAATAAGTAAATTTTTTAATTTCTTTCAGCATTTGTTTCATTTGATTAAGAAGAACTATTAAACATTTTAATGGGGTTCCAATTTCATTATTAGTGTAGTGATTTTGATTTTTAAAGTTGAATTTGATGATAATTTGATTTTCACTATGATGATTGAGGGTTATAGTTTATTAGTTTTATAATGGGAAAGATTTTTTAAAATTGATTTCAGCTTTTTAGGAATTTTATTTTTTGAAAGAGTCGTGACTTATTTTTTACTTTGAGAAGGTGTAGGGATGGAAAACAGGGCGGGTGTGGAGGAGTGGTTGGGGGGAAAACCTGCAAAGATTTCTAACCGCTCCACCCCGCCCCACATAATTTATTGTTTTCTATCTGCCCCGCCCCACCCAACATAGACCCGCTCCACATAAGTATAGAAATTTTTTAGGAAATATGAATATTTACAAACAAAAATGTCAGATAAAAAAAATATGTATAATCACAAATATAAAAATAATGATATGAAGCTTAAGAAGGTGTTAGCACTCAAAGTGTTAGCACTAAAAATAATGTATAATCAGACCCGCAACTCACCCTGCCCCGCCTGCCATCCCTAAGAAGGTGTTAGCACTCAAAGTAATGGCTAACGTGCGGCTATCCGACAATTTGAAAAGTTATTGACTAACTTTTGGAAAAATTACTTTAAAATAAAGACATTTAAAATCATTTGAACTTGAAACACTTGAAATATTTAGAAAGAAAGTAAACTATATAAAAAATGACTAAGTAAAGAAAGACAATTAAATAAATTATTTAAATGGAATAAATCATCATAACAAAAGATGGTTCGTATTTAAGAATTTAATTAAGTTAATGTAAGAACTAAGTTAGAATCGAAACAAATTACAATTAAGTAACAAACAAAATAGAGGAAAGAATAGAATTGGGCTTTTTCCCAAATTCAGACGGGTGGGCTAATAGCCCACTCTTCCACCTGTACTAAATTCTAATGACGTTTGCATCATTTGGGCCCTTTGCAGCCCATATTTTACCACTGTATACAATGCATTAGTTGTATACATTAGCCATATATCGATTGTATACCAGCTCCTTTTTCCTGTATATCAGCTTCTTTGAATTTGTATAATAGCGTATACCATCTGCATATTAGCATCCCGTTGGCTTGGCTTGGATCACAAGGCTGACTCAGAGGAATTTTTTTTGTTGGGTTTGACCCCCAACTCGAAATGCAAGAGACGAAGTGGAGTCTAATGGACTCACATTAAGGTTCCATGCGAGAAAAGAGATAATGATTAGCACGACGCCTATCATGCTAAAGTGATTAGATAAAAGTAGTAAATCAATGATAAAATGTTACTATAAAAAAAAAGAATTATGTACTTAAGAAACGTTGGAATTAAACTTAATGAGTAACCAACCAAGATCAATTATAACTAAATTTAGACAACCAAAATGTCATGTAATTGGCAAAACCAAACATTTCACAAAAAATATCATTCCAAACACTTAAAAAATCACCTTGATCAAATAAACAAGGTAGCTAACATCACAGTTTACAGACATTCGAATAGGCCAAATCCATCGGTGACCCCTTAAAGTTGGCATCAAGTTTAACTTAGACACCTCAACTGGACAATGTTCATTTTAGACACCTCATGTGACAAAATCAACAATGTGAGCTCCCAAACTCCATTAATCAGTGGCGGATCCAGGATTTAAAGGTTGTGGGTGCTCACTTCATTTAGCATAAACATGTTAGCAATCACATAGTGTAAGCGTATACTAACTCAAACTCTTTAATAAAAAAAGTAAACGTATACTAACTCAAACTCTTTAATAAAAAAAGTAAAAAAATTAAAACAACGATTAATATTATCATCATCAAAAACAACCACTAGTTATAAGTCACAATGACCTACTAGTAATATTATCATTACAAAAAGAGACTTCTAG